>JABUQX010056601.1:0-10000 GCA_015478945.1 Trachelipus rathkii
CTCAGGAGAAGGAAGATATCAAGCTAATTTTAACTCTATATATATATTATATATATTACATTATATATATATATAATATATATATAATATATATATATATTATTATATATATATATATATATATATCATATTAATTTAATATATTATATATATATATATATAATATATAGATTAATATAATAATTATTATAATATTATATACAATATTATATATATATATATAATGGGAGATAATTAATATATTATTAAATAATATATTATTATTATATATTATATTATAATAATAATAAGGTAGAAGTATTATAAGAGATGAGATAGTATGAGAGATAGAGTGAGAGAGAGAGATAGAGAGAGAGAGAGAGATAAGATGAGAAGTAGATGGAGGAGAGAGATGAAGAGAAGAGAGAAAGAGAAGAAAATTTTAAATGAGGATATATATATTATATATATTATATATAGTATGATATAGATGAAATAGATAGTAAGTAAATAGAGTTCAGGTTATAATGTGTAAGTAAGTAACTAAAGTAAAGAATAGAGTAATTTAATGTGTTTTTAACTCGATATGTAATGATTTATAATATATAAAATTATTTCATATATATTTTATATAATAGATAGATAAGCTAGAAGTTATTATAAGATAATTAATATAGTTAGCGTTTTGTAGTATATCCGATAGAATGATTAACTTTGATTCAGGGAAATGCGGGATTATAATATATCATTATAATATTTATATAGAATATAATATATTTCTAACTCTGTTGATAGTGAAGGATATTATGGAGTATATTATATAGTACTATTAATATGAAAAGTAGAATATAATTTGCTACAGTGTATTGTAAGGCTCGCAATTCTTTCTGCTGTAGGCTGTTTGGATATAATTTACATACATTGATCGTTACAGTGGCCTAACATTTTATATATATTTAATACGCTTATGTCAAAATGATTTATATTAATCTCATAGTTATATAGTACTCTCTCATTATGAAATGCTTTTACTTCTTTGGTTTTATTAAAAAAATGTTTTCAAAACTAATGAAACGTTATTGATAAAAGATACAAGATATTTATATTGAAGAAAGTTTTTCTTTACTATATTTCTAAAACGAAAGGGAATAGCATTTGGTAAGAGGTGTAATGTAAACGCACATCGTTTGTAGCACATTTAGGTTGGCATATGTTATCGAGAAAAGAAGAAACTAGTTTATAAAAAATGTTAGTAGGAAATAGGTTAAAATTCGAAAACTTTCGTAGAAAGGAGATTTCTTCATATAGAAAAACTTCAAGCAGAATAAAATATGAAGCTTGTTTATATATATATATTTATATTATATATATATATATATATATATATATATATATATAATATATATATATATATATATATAATATATATATAATATATTTATATATATATATATTATATATATATATATGGCCCAGCAGTCCGAAGAGGCGCAGCATGTAACTAGAAAACTATAATAACATCTCAAAAAGGAAAATAATATAACATTTTTGAATTCCAGCAAGTAATTTCATCGACAAAACTTAAAAAAAAAATTTTTTTTATTTATTCTAATATTTATTTAATAACACCTTAATATTAGTATAATCTTAGAACGTGGCAGTCTATACGCTGTGATTGACCTGAAATACTGCAATTGTATCCACGATAGCAAAAGTTTGCCCAATACCATTTTATTTTTACGCTTTGGAGAAATGTTTTTTTTTTTTATATCCTTTTTTAGGGGGTGCTAGCCGACGGAAGGACAGAAGGGGGGAACGAAAGTCCCCCGCCGTCGTCCTCCCGTAGAAGACCGAGAAACCCAGAACTCTATCCATCTTTAATTTTACGCCTACGGGTATTCTTAGTTTATAAAAGAAAAAAAATTTCAACATTTGGCAGACGTTTTGCGCGCTCCCCTTCCCGACTAACTCCAGCCTTCTTGGTATTCTGCAAGAAAAAACTAATCTTTTGCAACGATTTTTAACAATTTTAGTTATGAAAAAAGTTAATTTGTTTTTATTTTTTTTTATTTCCAGTATTTGAAATGACTGCAGAAGTTTAAAATGATATTTATTTTCGTGTAGCTGTTATAGTTTTTTTTAGTTACATGGCCTGGCCTCTTCGGAATGCTGACCTATATTAATATATATATAATATATATATATATATATATATATATATATATTATATATATATATATATATATATATATATATATATATAATATATATATAATTATATATATATATATATATATACTATATATATGATATATATATAGGAAAAATCCTAGATACCAGGCAATGATATTTTTCGTACTTTTTTTAAACTTCTGACACCTTTGCAATACAATTTACTAAGGGGAGACTTTATCCTTGGACCCCCTACTTTTTGAAGTCCAAAATCAAAATTTTCACATTTTTTTTATTACTAGATTATTAGAAAAATTCCTCCTGAAAATCATTGGTGTGATTATTTTTTAAAAATTCTAAAAAATATTTTTTTAGATACAGAATTTATTTAGAGAGGTGTCGAACTAAAATTTGCAATTCCAGTCAAAATGTAATTCCAGGTTGGTTAGGTAAAAAAAGTTTTATTTATCAATTATAGGGTAAAATCTTTTTTTTTTTTTAATATATATATTCTTACTTCACACCATTCTTCGGATTTTACTCAGTCAAATAAATGGAGCCTGAGCCGGAGCCGAGAGCCTGGAGCCGGAAGCCGGAGCTGGTGCTGGTGCCAGGGTGCCGGAGCCAGATCCTGGGTATAAAATTTTTTTTCCAGAATAATTTTTTAGATGAAACATTTATTGCCAAGAAAACGTACAAAACAATTTTCAAATAGTGCAGAATCCTTAGTCCGATCCGGATCCGTCGGAGCGGAGTCGAAGCCAGAGCCAGTGTCGGAGCCGGAGCCGGAGCCGGAGGCCGGAGCCGGAGCCAGAGTAAGAATTTTTTTTCAAAAATATTTTTTTAGGTGAAAAATTTATTGGCAGATGTGCTGAACAGTTATAAATAGTGCAGAACCTTAGTCGGATTCGGAGCAGAAGCCGAAGTCATAACCGGATCCGGACGGAGCCGGATCCTGGGTTTGATTTTTTTCGGGAAATATTTTTTTTTGGTGAAAAATTTAAATTGTCAGAAGACGTGCCGAACAATTTTCAAATAGTTGAGAAACCTTAGCCGATCTGGAGCCGAAGCCGAAGTCCAGAGCCGGATCCGGATCCGGATCCGGATCTTGGTATGAATTTTTTTTCAAGAAATATTTTTTAAGGTGAAAAATTTATTTCAAGAAGAAAGTGCTTGAAGCAATGTTTTAAATAGTGTAGAACATTGTCGGATCCGGAGCCGAAGCCGAAGTAGTATCCGGAGCCGTATCCGAGTCGGATCCTGCTTATAATTTTTTTTTCGGGAAATATTTTTTTGGTGAAAAATTTAAATTGTCAGAAGACGTGCCGAACAATTTTCAAAAAGTGCCCAGAAACCTTAGTTCGAATCCGAGCCGAAAGCTGAAGTCGGAGCCGATCCGGATGCGATCTTGGTATGAATTTTCTTCAGTAAATATTTTTTTAGGTGAAAAATTTATTTCAAGAGGACGTGCTGAACAATGTTCAAAAGTCTAGAAACACTAAGTCGTCCGGAGTCGTAATCGGAGCGGATCCCGAGCCGGATCCTAGTATGATTTTATTTCGGGAAATAATTTTTTGGGAAAAATTAATTGTCAGAAGACGTGCTGAACCAATTTTAAAATAGTGCAGAAACCGTAGTCAGATCCATCCCGAACGCGAAGCTGAAGTCGGATCCGAATCCGGATCCGGATCCGGATCTGGGTATGAATTTTCTTCTTCAATAAATATTTCTTTAGGGGAAAAATTTATTTCAAGAAGAAGCGTGCCTGAGCAAGTTTCAAATAGTGTAGAAACATTAGTCGGATCGGGAGCCGAAGCCGAAGCGTATCCGGACGTATACCGGAGCCGGATCCTGGGTATGAATTTTTTTCGGGAAAATATTTTTTGGTGAAAAAATTTATTGTC
The DNA here is from genome assembly GCA_015478945.1 of Trachelipus rathkii. NCBI lineage: Eukaryota > Metazoa > Arthropoda > Malacostraca > Isopoda > Trachelipodidae > Trachelipus > Trachelipus rathkii. The sequence continues at coordinate 4,056 of JABUQX010056601.1, forward strand.
AAGAAGACGGTGCCGAAACAATTTTCCAAATAGTGCAGAAACGCTTGTCGAATCCGGAGCCGAAGCTGAAGTTGGAGCCGGATCCGGATCCGATCCGATCGGATCCTGGTATGAATTTTCTTCCAGAAAATATTTTTCTTAGGTGAAAATTTATTTTCAAGAAGACGTGCTGAGCAATGTTCAAATAGTCTAGAAACACTAAGTCCGGATCCCGGAGCCGGATCGCCGGAGCCTGATTAAACTGGGTATGGAATTTTTTTTCGGGAAAATAATTTTTTTTGGGAAAAAATTTGTCAGAAGACGGTGCCGAAACAATTTTCAATAGTGCAGAAACCTTAGTCGGATTCGGAACCGGAAGCTGAAGTCGGATCCGATCCGAGGAATCCGGATTCCGGCTTAGGTGACAAATTCTCAGAAAAATATATTTTTTTTAGGTTGAAAATTCTATTATCAAGAAGCGTTGCTGAGCAATGTTCAAAATATGTAAGAAACATTAGTCGGATCAGGAGCCGAAGCCGAAGTCGTATCCGAGCCGTATCCGGAGCAGGATTCCTGGTATGAATTTTTTTCGAGAATATTTTTTTAGTGAAAAATTTATTTGTCAGAAGACGTGCCGAAAAATTTTTCAAATAGTGCAGAACCTTAGTCAGATCCGGAGCCGAAGCCCGAAGTCGGATCTCGAGCCGGATCCCGGGTATGAAATTTTTTCGAAAAATTATTTTTTTAGGTAAAAAATTTTTTGCCAGGAGACGTGTGCTAAACAAATTTCAAATAGTGCAGAAACCTTTGTCGGATCCGGAGCCGAAAGCCGAAGTCGGAGCTTGGGGGATCCGATCCGGATCCAGGATCCTGGGTATCGAATTTTTTCAAGAAATATTTGTTTAGCGATGAAAATATACTTGTAAAAGACTTAACTGAAACAAACTTTTCTGAATAAGTACAGAAACCTTAAGTTGGAATCCGGAGCCGGATCTGAAGCAGAGTCGGAACGGATCCTAGTATGAAATTTTTTCATAAATATTTTTTAGTGAAAAATTTATTGCCAGAAGACTTGCTGAATAATTTACAAATAAGTCAGAACCCTTAGTCCGAGCCGAAGCCGAAGTCGGAGGCCGGAGCCGGAGATCAGGAGCCGAATTTGATTCTAGATGAATTTTTTTTTCATTAAACACTTTTTAGGAGAAAAATATTGCCAGGAGACGTGCTGAATAATTTTCAAATGGTGCAGAAACCTGTCGGGATCCGGATCGGAGTCGGAGCGGAGCTGGAGAAGTATGAAATTTTTCGAAAATATTTTCTTAATTGAAAAAATTATTACCAGAAGACGTTCTGAACCAATTTTAAAATAGTGCAGAAACCTTAAGTCGGAGCCCGGAGCCGGAGCCGGAGCGGAGCCGGAAGCCCGAGCCAGAGCGCGGAGCCGGAGTTAAAGATTTGGGTATAGAGTTTTTTTCAAGAAATTTTTTTAAGGTGAAAATATAATTCACCAAAGAAGTGCTCATAATTTTCAAAATATAGAAACCTTAGCCGGAGGCGAAGTACTTAATAAAATAATTATTTACGTTTGCGTAGAATTATATATATTATATATATATATATAATATATATATAAATATATATATATATAATAATATATATATAATATATATAATATATATATCATATATATATATATATATATATATATATAGTATATATAATAATATATATATATATATATATATATATATATATACTATATAAGTATATACTATTATAATATATATATATATATATAGCCTAGTCTCTCAAAATAGAACATGTTTCAGCTGCAGGAAGAGGCGGTATCTTTTTGAAAATACGGCCAATAAATATCCTCAACGTCACTAGAATTGAATCATACGCTCATACTCTCAAAGTCATAAACCCACGTGGAAAAGCAACAAATTTCAAAATGCTATAAGGCATAATAAGATAGCATAATGCCTGATAAGATGATCTCCCGAATTTTAAACAATTTAGAAAAAAGAGTTTTTATAAGATTCTTGGAATTGTATACACTTTTTTTTTTTTATAACAAAAAGAAATTTAAAAATATTTAATTTAAATATCCGCCTTACGCCAGAAAAGACAGGCATCTCGGAACACCATTTTCCTAATCTAGATGCTTCGATAATCAACTGTTTTAAACTCGGTACCCCATATTTAAAATTGACAGGAAGGGTGGTTGGAAACACCCTGCTAAGGGCTTAACCTGGCATTCTGCTTGGGTGTTTCTGGGTTCCAGGAACAACCAACCAAAGTCAAGAAACGGGCCGAAATGTGCCACAACATGCTTGTTGCGGACACATTTGCAATAATAAGGAGACAGAAGAAAAATGTTCACATCGCTGCCAGGATTCGAACATCGACAACTCACACAGCGGTCGAGCCGTCAGACAATGGTACGGAAAAGCACTTACCAAATGCCACTATCCGATCACCCTCCCGAGAAAAAAAAAAGGCATCTCGGAACAGTTTTTTTTTCCCTTTTTCTATATGCTCCTAGCTTTCGAATATTAACTCGCTTGGAAACTTGTACTATATATTATATTATTATATTATTATATAATAATATAATATCGAGAGATACTAAGTAAGGGTGGATTATTGGATATAACACCTGCTAGCGGGTTCAACCATATGGGTACATTATGTATTATACTGCATATGGGTATGTTTACCTTAGGGTTAAACGAATGGGTAATATAATCTATATTAATTCCACATAACCAATATATAAGTCAATATATTATATTATACTCACGTATATATAATAACCGTAAATTATATTATATAATATATATATATATATTTATATATATATATAATATATAATATAATATATATATAATTATATAATATAATATATTTATTATATATTATGGTATATATAACTAACATTTATATATATATATATTAGCATATATATATATATATACTATATATATATATATATATTAAGCTCGCAGATGGACATGACTCCATCCGACATCCGTGCATTACGGAACATCCCACACATAAATTGAACACATGACGCATCCGCATACCGCATCCGCATCTCACTTAACAGCAGATACCGCATCCACCAGTACGCATCTCCTTTGAAAAAATGAGGAATGTATGGCGGAATGTTTCATACTTTGTTTAAGTGCCTATAAAATAAGGTTATTTGTCAGTCTTGACTCATGGGATGGTATGAATAATTGTAATTTGCAATTTCGATTTCTGGTGATATATAGTTACTATTATAATATATATATATAATATATATATACGGATATATATATATATATACCATTATGATATATTATATATTAATATACTAGTAGTATATACATATATATACAACAGTATATAATAATATATATAGCTAGTATTTGCTATAGAGTATATATATTGCTGTATAGATAATAGTATATATTATATATATATAATAATATAATATAATATAAGAGCCGCTCGCTCACGATAGGAGGCAAGAAATGAAGCGGAGGAGTGAAGAGGAGGGCAAAGAGGAGGTGGCTGAGAAGCTAGCAAAGGAACTGATGGATGATATGAAGGGAAGCAAGAAGAAGATTTTTAGATATGGCAAGAACGTATAGAGGGGCGAAGAGTAGAGTATGTAAAATCAAGACACAAATGGAGAAACATTGGTAAGACCGGAGGAGGAAAAAAACAAAAAGGTGGATAGAGTACTTTGATGAGTTGTTTTAATGTGGAAGGTGCTTGTCGAGAAGAAGGGGAAAGGAGAGGAAGGAGGCCGGAAGAGAAACGTGAGGGAGAATAGAGATATGAGGTAATACGGAGCCGGAGGAATTTGAGAGGCGTTAAGGAAATGAATAGTGTGGAAACTCCTGTGAGGATGGGAAAAATATTGAGTTTGCTGTAGGAGGGAGGAGAGAGAGGCATGATAGCCCTGATGCGAGAATTTCTGAACAGGTGTTGGGTGGAGAGTAGAGTGTCGGAAGGTTGGGGAAGGTCATAATAGTTCCCCATTAATAAAGGTAAGGGGGACGACAGGAATTGTAAAATTATGAGGTTATATCTCACTAATGGATCAACATGGCGAAGTTATACTGAAGAATATTGAAAGAAAATTAAGATCAAAATAGAGCCAAGATTGGGTGAGAGCACTATGGGTACAGAGGTGGTAGAAATACTACAGACAGATTTTAATGTTGCATTAAGAATGATACAGGAACAAGACAGGGAATACAATAAGAAGGCATATATCACCTTCATAGACTTGAAGAAAGCCATTTGATTCTGTACCAGGAGATGAAGGCTGTGGAGGTTCTGGAGAGGAGATTATGAGTTGGAGGCAGCTGCATAAAGGGTGATAAAGGCGTGAAGTACATAAGTGATAGCATAAGTAAGGTTAAAGGTAAGAACAGGATATAAAAACGGGGAATGGTTTGATGTAAAAACTGAAGTAAGGCAGGGTAGTGTGCTGCCGCCGATACTGTTTATAGCGTATTTTGGCACAGTCATAAGAGGTGTAAAAGAGGAGTTTAAGAAGAGATTGACGGAGATTATCATGGTATATACCTAATGATGATGACATTTGGCGTGGTTGGGTAGAGTGGAGATAGGTGAAGGTTTCGCATAGCCAAATGGCACTCGTGTTTTCGCAAGAAAAGTTGAGAGAAACAGGAATTGGATATGAATGTGGAGAAAACAGAATAATGGTAGTAGCAGGAGGAGGAAGAGGAGGAAAGGAGGTTGGATAGTGGAGGTAGAACGTAGACGAGATTAAAATGTGGATAGATATAAATATCTAGGGAGCACTTGGAAGAGAAGGGGGTGTGCAGGAAATTACGTGTAGGATTAGCAGTAATGCCAAGGACTGTAAAGCAGCGAGTAAACCATATCTTAGAAAGATAATATTATCATGAACAAAGAGTGTGAGAGAGCGGGGAATGCTTGACGCTTCTTTGCAAAACGATTACTGTTGTAATGGGGCGGAGATATGGAGCATGAACAGGGAGAGAGGAGAGTAGAATTGCAGACAAGAAAAGTCGGGAAGATGAAATGTGTTGAAGGAACAAAGTAGATTGGAAGACGAGAAGAGAACAGAGTGAGAAACGAGACAGTGGAAGGAGAGCGTGGGGTTGAAACCAATGATCGAATGAGAGTGGGACGCAGCACTTATTTTAAAGAGAATGAGATAGTGGGGACACCCTGGAGAGGATGCAGGGAGATAGAGTTTGGCCAGCAGGAGGTGGAGGTGGAAACCGGAGGGAGAGTGAGACCGAGGGGAAGGCCGCGGAAGAGGTGGAGAGACACAGTAGAGGATTCATTGAGGAGACACGCCAGATGCCTGCAATGGATGACTGATGGTGGATGGGATCGTGATGGATTGGATAGAACAAGATGTACACAGAAGTTGCCCATACAGACAGGCTCGTAAGCCTGACTGGGAGAGGACTGTAATATATATAAGTAGGGTTATAGGAGGTTTTGAGTATATATAGTATATATATATATATATAATATATAATATATATATATATATATAATATAACATAAATATATATATATATAGTATATATATCATATTAGTATGATAATATTTATATATAATCATCGTCATGTCCAATGTTCCATCAGCTAATATATATATATATATACTATATATATTTATATATATATATATATAATATATATTACAGATATCAGATATGAAGATATTGAAATAACAGGTAAAGTTACCTACATTTCATATCTATTATATAGTACTAATAATACTTTTAATTTTTATACAAACTTCCAAAGAAGTTAAACATCCGCATCCGGCATCCGCATGAGCCGCATCCTCATCTATTGTATGAAGAACCGCATCTCGCATGCGCATCACGCATCCTCAATCAGATCTTGAAGACATCGCCGCGTTTATCCGCATCCGCATCCGCAAAAAGTCAAAT
>JABUQX010056601.1:15000-25000 GCA_015478945.1 Trachelipus rathkii
TATACTATATATATGTAGATATTAAGATATATTATAATATATTATATATATATAGCGTCGGGCGGGTTATATATATATTATATTATATTCTATATATATATATATATATATATCATGTGATTGTTAAGATTTTAATTATCTGCTGGCGAGTTGTTCTGCATTAAATGCACGTTTTTTTTTTTTTTTTTAAACAAATTTGTCTATTAATTTTAAATTGTTTTGCTTCCCTATTTGCTTCTATTACTCCTTTATGAAACAATTTTATTGAATCGCATTTTTTGTACTCTTCATTAATAGTGATAATAACATGCACTTGCCCTTTTTTACACACATAATAGTTTAAATATTTTAACGTCTTTAGAGATGTTTTGAACATCACATTACTTTTCATCGATATTCAAAGCTGTTGTAGACTATGTTGAGGTTTCTCCATCTGGTAAGATGATATCTTACCATTGGTTTAAGTCATTTCAAATCACTTGTAAATTTTCACAATATTGTTCCATAAATCACTTCGTTTCCAACTTTTAAACTTAAAATAGATATTCCTACTTTCACATGACATATTTGAGAAGTTAAGTTTTCTTAAGACTTGTCATTATCATTATTTTCATTACCCATTATAGGTAAACAGATTTATTTATACAATTTAGGATTAAAGTAATTATTATTAATTCATGCTTCTTTAAATATTAGTGTAAAGTCTGTCGCAAACAGAAAAACACGTTAAACTAGAAAAATCTCAGTAATTATATACATGTAAAATTTTTATGTATTTTAATATATTTCTGCATATTTTATTGATAGATTTTATATATTCTTTGATAAGACTGTTTATGCGGATTTTATTTAAAATGAACATTTATTTAAATTTATTTAAATTTATTTTCAAATCTCATCTGAAATCTTACTATATTCTGTCAAAAATATTTATCTAACTATGCAATAAAATGTTTGTATCAACATCAAAATAAAATCAAAAAAAGGAAAGTCGTGAATAAAAGGAATACCGCATTAGATTTAGAAATCATTAAGCTTCAAATCAAATATGTATAGTTCGAGAGTCCTTTAAATAGAAAGTAAAGATAAACGATAAGATTAATCTAAAAATATTATGATTTGCTCCGAGTTCCTCTCTACGTTTTAATTATTTTTTTTAAACATACGACCTAAACAAGCATTACACAAACGACAATTCCATATGTATGTCACTCTTTTGAATTATTGTAAGAGGAAACCTCAAAGAATATTCATTTAGTTTATCCTATTTTATTTTCAAATAAAATATGTTTCATATTTTTTTAAGAAAGTCAATTAACTAAGCTGGGCATCTGGCAAAATTAGTCCTATGTACTGATATATATATATATATATATATATATATATATATATATATATTATATATATAACTAATATATTATATATATATAATATATTCTATATAAAAATCTATGTGTATATATATATAATTATATACTACTATATAGTATATATATATATATAAACTGTGTATGGAATGAAAATATAAAAAAAAATGTATACTAAATACGTATAAAAAAAACGTGGAGGAAAAAGAAATAGTTGTTGTGGGTGTTAAGGCTGTGATTATATGTTCATAGAAGGATTTTTTATTGCCAAAAAAGAACGTAACTCAAGTCGTTTTCTTCTTTTAGAGACTTAAACTGCCTCCAATGACCCAAAATGAGTGTTCGGAAGACGCAAAACGACTCTTTTAGCGTCTCAACGACGCAATACAAGTGATTGGGTAAACCAACAAAATTGTAAGTTCTTTTCCATTTAAAACTATTACTATCCTTTTACTTCTATTACTCTTTCCTTTTCACTTCTTATTTTTAAACATTCCTCATATATATATATATATATATATATTATATATATATATATATATCTAATATATATATATATATATATATATATATATATATATATATATATATTATATATATATATATAATATATATATATATTATAATATATATATTATATATATATATATATATATATTATAATATATATTAATATATATATAAATATATATATATAATATTATATAATATATTATATATATATATATTATATATATATATATATTATTATAATATATAATATATATATATATATTATATAATATATATATATATATATAATATATATATATATATATATTATATATTATATATATATATTATATATATATATATATATATATATATATATATATATATATATATAATATATATATATATATATATATATATAATATTTAATATATATATATATATATATATACTATATATATATATATATATATATATAAATATTATATATATTTATATATATATATATATAAATATATATATAAATATATATATATAATATCTATATATATATAATATATATATAATATTATATATATATATAATATATATATATATATATATAATATATATATTATATATATATTATATATATATATATATATATATATATATATATATAATATATTATATATATATATTATATATATAATATGATATATATATATAATATATATATATATTGTATATCTTATATATATATATATATAATATATAATAATATATAAACTGTCCATACTTTCTGACTTCCCTTGACCTCTTTCTCTGCGTCGTGACGTCGGCGCCCTATCTCTTTTCTAATAGGTATTACAACGGCAGGTGCTTCGAGTGAATTGAACCTCTCGCATTCCTCCCACCCTGGCGTCCGCCCTCTAATTACAAGAGGTAGCCTTGTCTCCTCATGAATATTGCGTGAATATTGAGACTCAAAGGATCATCGTTGTGGTCCCTCCCTTCTTTCCAGCCACATCCTGTTTTTGTGAAACTCTTGCCCTTCTTTTATTTTCCCCGCTATATTCAATCTCCTCTTTTAAAAATCCCGCGTCTGCGGCCCCACCTGAGGGAATTGGCAATAATAGGGAACAAATTTTTGTTGACTTGAATACAAGACTCGTTTCTTATGTAATTTTTTTTTTAATTTATTTATGTTTTTTTTTCCCTCCGTTTGAAAAGGGCATTGCCCTGAGTGGTGGTATCAAGTAAAAAAAATATATATATATATATATATATATATATATATTATATATATATATATATATATATATATATATATATTATATATATATATATATATATAATTATATATATATACAGAGGTGGCCATCGTTACTCAAAAAAAGTAGTTCCGTTATCTGTTACTCCGTACTCAAAAAAGTAGTTCCGTTATCTTTATTCCGTTTCTTTGGAAGGAAAAGTAACGAAGTGCCGTTACTCCGTTACTTTGAGCTTTTAACTATGACATTAATTACGGTATCTTAGGTAATTTATTAGTTTGTATATATTAAATTTTCAACATTATTATTATTATTAAAAAAAATATACCGCTCATTGTACGCCTAAGGCGCACTCTAAGACTTGTCCCTTTACATCCTACCAAAACTGATATAATGACCAAGCCACCTTCCTGCCATTCACAACTTTCCTACTACACTCTGCATCATCCGTTCCCTTTTCATCCAACATATGTACTAAACATTTAAACTCAAACACTTGTTTCCAGCTGCTCACCATCTAACATAACTTCACACCGAGGACTGTCCTCGCTCACAACCATAACCTTACTCTTATCTACGTTTACCTTCAAACATCTTTTACACACCCTGTTAAATCTTTCTACCAATCCTCTCAAACTCTCTCAGATTCGCCACACAAAATCAAATCATCCACATATAATAGGTAGGGCACATATATGTCCCTAAGGCACCCTCTACTCTCTTCCATTCTCCATCATTCTAACACCATCCCCTGCCACCCTCACTCACCTCTAATTCTTTCATAACCCCATTCATATACAAATTGAATAACCAAGAAGATATGGCACATCCCTGCTTCACTGCGCTATTATTATTTAAACAATCACTTTCAACTCCATTTATTCTTACACACGCTTCACTTTCGTCATGCATACTTTTGATTTCATTAAGAAGGTTATCACCAACACCATATATCAATAACACCTGCCATAGAGCTTCCGAATTAATCATATCATACGCCTATTTGCAAATCCAAAAAAAAACTAAATACAATTTATTCTTCTTCTCCCTCATTTTCTCAATCATTTGTTTTAATGTAAAAATTTGATCCACACATCCTCTACCACTTCTAAACGCACTTTGTTCTTCACAATCAGCCTTTCAGTCACTTGACGCATTTTTTCGACCAAAATACAGAATATATCTTCCCTACTACACTTTAAACTAATTCCCCTATAATTCCTACAGTTACCATTATCTCCCTTACCCTTATATAAGGGTACTTACTATTACTTTTCTCCTCCAATCCCTCAGAACTATATCCTCCATAAACGCTTTGTTACACAACTTTCAAATCCACTCAATGACCAACTCGCCTCCGTTCTTGATCATTTCACCGGTAATTTAATCTATACCGGCAGATTTACCATTCTTCAACTTTCTCGCTCTACCCATTACCTCCTCCGTACTAATGACCTCATCCCTAAAACACCTATTCCTTCTTCCACCATCAAACCCACACACATTTATTATCCCTATTCATCAATACCAATGTTATACAGATTTTCGAAGTGTTCCCACCACACTCTAGTCACATTCATTTCAACAGTTTCGAAGGCACTATCCTTTATTCCTTATTCTATGAAACTCCTTTATCCTTATATATATATATATATAATAATATATATATATATATATATATATATATATATATTATATATATATATATATAATATATAATATATAATATATATATTTATATATAATATATATATATATATATATATATTATATCGTATGTTACTCCAGAAATTTTTTTGGTTTAAATAAAGTATAAAATATTTTTTTAATGAAAAGTAAGAAGCAAAGTGCTTTAAATACAAAGCGTAAGCTAATACATCCCATAATATTATTTCATATAATAATAATGGGAGGAAATCATTATAATCTATTTTTATAAAATTTTATAACATTCAAATACGGGAAAAAGAATAAAAAAAAAATTCCTTCGAGTTGAAAAAAACAAAAAAACAAACAAATATTTTTTAGGGATTATTCTAAAGTTATATTTTAGAGGGAGCAATACTTATTGTTAAAAAAATTCCTTTCCCTCGACTTTTAAATATTTACAATTAACTGTGCATTTAATATTTATATTTTTGTTGATAATTTAATTATTAGTGGCGATGTTAGCGATAGTAATTGGCGGTATCGGCAGTATCGGCCCATTTTTTTGGTATCGGTATTGGTTAATATGGCCGATACTTTGGCCGATACTTCTTACTTTTTGGGTGAAGAATTATGAGAAACTTTTAGATTCAATAATCATTATGTAACACAATTTTTTTTTTTTTTTTTGGAATTTTCACTTATGACGCTGAACACAAAAATGACCTTCATTTTTTTCTATCATCCATACTTTGTTTGAAAGTTATTGCAATATTTAAGTTTTGGCATTTTTAAAGTTTGTTAATAAACTTACTCTCTAGGCACTTACTACAATTTTTTATTTGGATAGGTTTAAATTTAACGAACAGAAATTAAAAGACTTTTTACTTGAGTAAGATACATACTAATATCCACAAAATATATGTCAATACTTTAATATGCCAAAACATGCTTACTTTGGCATTTGAAAATTGCTTGTTGATCGTGACTTTATTCTCTTGTGAATCGATTTGGTTTCCTTTATCAAAAACCACATAATCACCCATTATGGCACTATCCCAACGTCCCTGGTATCGCCTTTCCATTGTCTTAATATCCTGGTGAAATCTTTCACCATGTTCTTCACTTACATCCCCTAAAAATCTCTCGAAAAAAGTCCAAATGCGAGTGTAAATAACGCACCTTTAATGACATACGGCAGCCCATTTTTTTATAACGAATTAATTGAATCATTTTAATTCAGCTGTTTTGTAATTTGGATTTTTACAATTTCCTAAAATTCCCTGAACCACATTATGGAAGGCACACCATATAGAATTTTCAATAATCCCCATCTTTCCTTCAAATTCAAGGATTTAGCATTTTAAAGCATGTTTTCAGATGAACTCATCATCTGCTAGAAAAGAAAAGAGCAAAAATCTGCCAAAATATATATATCATATATAACTATATATATTATATATATATATTATATAAATAATATATATATATTATTATATGATATATATATATATATTATATATATATATATATATATATTTTTGTTTTTATGTCTTTTCCAAGTCAATATTTGAATAGATGAGAAGTTTTAACAAAAATAATTTGTAAAAATGAAAATTAAATTTTAAACCAAAAGAATGGAATTATTGAGAAGTCAGTTTCAATGATTTGCGCTCAAAGAAGATTGGTTGTTTCGCAGCGGTCAGGACATATGAAGATCTTTTTCCCATGGTTAATGGCGACAGGGCTAGCAACCGGTCCTTCCTTTTGCTTGTCTTACTCCTGGACCAGTGTGGAATCTTTGGCGCCTAGAAGCAGATCCTCGGGAGCCCGTGAGAAACCAGTTTTGAGGTCTAATGGAAGAAGATGCTAGTTCTACTAAAAGGGCGAAAACCCTACCTGAGAGTGTTTAACTCGAGGAACAGGCCGTCCGGAAAACCATTGCGCGACGAAATGAATTTTTCTAGAGTGGCTATAGGGTTAAGATTTTCGGGCTTGAAGAGGAAGATCCTGGACCAACAGACAGGGCGAAAGCCCTTCCTGGGAAGTTGTTATAGAATTATATATATAGTTATATATATATATCATATATATATATATATATATATAATATATATAATATATATATATTATATATATATTATATATATATATATATATATAATATATATATATATATAAAGAATGCTGCTGCAGTATATTTGTAGAAAGAACGTTCTTCTTTTATATGTCCCGGCTTGTCATAAACAATTTTCTTACGAAGGGGTGGTGAAAGGTACTAGGAAAAGTTTTCATTTAGGAGGAAACTTGGGGCTCCTGGATGAAGGGAATATTCTGGGTAATGAAAGAGATTGCCTTCCTTTACCTTTTCATATTTTGTAATATCCACCATGCAGATGTAGCAGTCCACATTAGTGATTCGTTGACTCTTCGCCATCTTCTGGGGAATAGCCAAATAGACATTGTTTTCTTGTTCCTCTAGCCATTCTTTCTAGGGTTGTTTAACAACTTCCACCATATCATGAGGTGCCCAGTGCTTGTCTAGTTCATCAATAGGCATACCAAGAGTAGAGCCTGTATATAATATCCAATTACTTGGTTCCCTTCCACAAATTTGGTGAATTGTGGCTTAGAACAACACAATATCACACACACATAACAAAATGAATCTGCAACGTTTTACAACTGTCTACTTGCAAATTTACAAATGTTTATTATAATTATTACTAAATATTCCTTGAAAAATTATACCAGATAGTTTAAAGCTTCGTACCTCACCTTCAATTATATCATTGCACTAGAATGTATTAACAATGATATAAATATATATATTCTATAATATATATATATATATATATATATATATATTATATATATATATTATATTATATAATATAATATATATATATATATAATATATATATATATATATATATATATATATATATTTTACATGTTGTCACCGCCATTCACGGCAGAGCCCTACATTCAGGAGGGGGTGTTTCATGCCTCAGAAGCTCACCAACTAAAGCAAACTACGCAGATGAGCACAGACGCAGGCTTTGAAGTGAGGGAGATTCAATTCAGCAGGAAACACAGAAGATGGAAGAAAATTCCACTGAACAGAGGTGGCAGGAAAGAAGGAAGCAACCACAGCGAACTAACCTGGAGTTACCAATATCCGCACAAAACTATGCGCAGACGCAGCACCGCTTGTGCTACGGGGGCGTCGTAAAAATGGTGGTACGCGCGAGTGACAAGTTTCCTCGAGCACCTGCCGGCTGCGGTACCTACTAAAAAGAGATAAAAGCACCTAACATCCGCCGCAAAGATAGAGGGTCAAGTGGAAGTGGAAAGTACGGAACAGTTTATAGGTCTTTTGGCCTTTGACCGACCCTGTCCAAAAGCCGGGTGAAACCAGAGCCCCCCCAGATATGAGAGCAGTACTCCATACAAGGGCGGATAAGGCCCTTGTATAGCTGGAGTCACTGAGAAGAAGAAAAAAAGTCCTGAAGTATAAACAAAACTCCCAGTTTCCTTTAGGCCGCCGCCCTAAGCCACCGTTTGTGAATGTGAGGTTTCCAAGACATTTTTTTTGTTTATGTTAAGGCCAAGGATGTTTATATTGTCAACAGGAGAGACGAGAGAACCGTCGAAAGAGATAGGAAAGTTGGAAGGTGTTTTAGAGAGGGAGATTTGTAGAAGTTGAGTTTTAAAGAATTAAATTTCACAAAAGTTTGAGACGACCCCACCCGGAAATTCTATACAGATCAGCGAGAATAGAATCGGAAAGATTAAGACGGGCAATTCTAGAAGCAAAAGAGGGAGCAGAATTGAAATAAGTGAAGAATGAAGGGTCGATCATCGCATATCGAGTGGATAGAGTTAGATGTGCAGGTGACAAGATCATTAATGAAAAGTAAGAATAAAGTAGGAGATAAGACAGAACCCTGAGGAACACCACAATTGACATAAAAAGCGATATTGCGATATTGAGCGATTTGAGAGGAAGCTAGACATAAGTAAGCAAAGAGAAGGAGGAAACCCAAAGGAAGGGAGCTTGGAGAGCAGTGACGCGTGCAATACCCTCAAATGCTTTGGATATGTCAAGCGCCACCATGCAAGTCTCCCCGTAATTCCCTAAGGGCGGAAAACATAAATCAGTAAGATAGGAAAGTATATCGCCAGTAGACCTCGAGCGCCGAAAGCCGTACTGGGGATCGGAAAGAAGTGAATGAGAATTCCAGATGGATCTATAGAAATGAAGAGTTGAGAAGGCGTTTCAAAGATATTAGATAGAATACAAGTGAGAGCTATAGGGCGATAGTTATAAGGATCAGAGCGGCTTCCTTTTTTCAGAACCGGCTGGACATGTGCGTGCTTCCAGCATTGAGGGAAAGTGTTAGTATGGAGACATAGAGAATATAGTTGAACGAGGGAGGGGCCAGCTCGGAAGCACAGTCTCTTACTCCTCAAAACACGGGGAGAATGCCATCGGGGCCACCCGCCTTCCTAACGTTCATAGATTTCAGGAGTCCATGCACTCGATCAAATGTAATCAAAGGCAAAGGCATAGGACACTGCAGAGAAAGGAGGAGGAAAAGAGGAATGCCCAGAATCGTCCAGGGTTTGAGTAGAAGAAAATAAGAGACCAAAAGAGAATTGGCCTTTCCAACAGTGGAGAATTGCAACAGAACCAATCAGATCGAAATAAGAGGAGGAAGGCAGATTACAGAAGTTGTTTAGAGATGTTTTTGGAAGCAAGAGGCCAGAAAGATTTTTCAGTAGGAAAACCAAGGAGGTTAGGCGCACTTTCGTTTGATGAAGCCCGCTTTGCTCGTCGAAAGTATCCCTGAACGATTTCTAGCTGAATGAAATTAGCAAGAGTGATAGAGAATGAGAATTTTTCCACTCCCGCATACGCACTGTCTCTAGCCTGAATGGCCAGAGAACAAGGCACGATCGAACCATGGATTATGAAGAGAGAAAGATTTAGTCGAAGAAGAAAGAACCTGCTCATCCCCATCAACGATTTACAGCTCCCACCTTAATCGGCTGAAACTGAAGCGTCACCGAGTCAACAGCCCATGTCATTCCAATTATTGTTAGCGTAGAAGCGACGCATGGCCCTCCAATCGGCCTAATCAAAGTGCCAGAAAAACGCGTAGGGCAGGAAGGAGCTGTTGGAGAGAAAGAATTAAAATTAAGAGAATATAAGGCTGTGGTCAGATGTACCAATAG
>JABUQX010056601.1:30000-42301 GCA_015478945.1 Trachelipus rathkii
ACGGAACCTATTTACATTTTGTCAATGCATATATCTAACATATCAAATGTTAATTTTACATTTATACATTGGTAATTATTTTAAACAAAAATTTTTATCAAAACTTGTCCTAATTAATCATACGACCAACGAAATCTATGGCTAAACGAAACAAATTTTCTCACTTAATAAAGCTTTACATAGCATCACTTGAACTAAGAAATAAATGCACAACAACAAACACTTAACATACCTTAAGTATGCATAGAGAGAGCAACTTAAACAAAGTTCCATACTTAACAACGGTAAAGAATCTTATTACATAGCAATAACAAAAAACGTAAACGCTATTCACATTGACAAGCATATCTCTAATACATATCAATGTTAATGTTTTTTACATTAACATGGTTTACTTTAATCAAAAAATTATCCCTAAGACCTTGTTAAATTATCATATTCAGACCCAACGAATATATGTCTAACGTAATTCAGTGTTTTTTACATTATATACCATTTTTTTTAAAATATTAATATGTTAATTTATTTGACAAACCTTACCACTAATAATTATAATTCCCAACGAAATAATAGGCAAAATAAGTTTTTTAGCAAACATAGCAAAAATTAAGTTATTTTGAATTAAAATATCATATGTAAAGTAAAAATAAGTTTACTGATCCAAATCAGTAAATCAGTAAAATCAAACCATCAACCCCTCTAACATCTTCACCCCCTCCCACCCTCGACCTTCTACGGTTTTATTCATTCCAGTTCATATGTCGAGTATCATTTCGGTTAAACCATAACAGTAAATCAAGTTCTTTATACGATCTACCAAACGAACTATGCCTAACGTAACAAAAGTTTCACATCAATAAAGTAACATTTAACCTGAACTAAGAATATTATATACAACGATAAACCAAACACAACTTACAATCGGATAAACACTAACATTTACAAAGTTCCACACTTAACAACAGTAAAGTAACTACAGTTGCATACAAAAATAAACTAGTTCACAACTTTTTTCAAGCATATTTTTTACAAACAATAATTCCAATTGTGGTTAAAATTTTACCAAAAATTAAAACCCAAAAAATGGTAAATATTTAACAAAAAAATTTATCATAACCCTGTCTAATTATCATACTGACCAACGAGTATATATATGTTAATGTAACAAAGTTTTTTACATTAAGCATAGTAATATTTTTAACAAATTCATTCTTAATCTTACCGTAACTATCTAAATCCCCAATCTAACATTTGCATTGTATAGGAAAATTTGATCCAAGACATAACAAAAATGACAAAGTTAAATTGAAAGGTGAGACATAAAAAACAAGTTCTTTGAATAAAATATCATAGTAATATGTAATGTTTTTACTGATTTTAAAGCTGTAAATCAATAAATCAGTAAATCACACCGCCTGCCCCTCCAATCCCCTCCCCACACACCCTTCCATGATCTATTGATCTATTGATTCAAGTCATATTTCGAGTATCATTTTGGATAAACGTAGCATAAAAATTAGTTCTTTATATACTGATCAACGAATATATGCTAATGTAACAAAGTTTTAACATCAATAAAGCTAACATATCATAACTCTTAACTAAAAGAATATAATGGACAACGACATAACCTAACATACCTTTCCGCACGAATAAACTGCTAAGATTAACAAAGTTCCATACTTAACAACAGTAAAGTAAACTAACATTTCATACAGAAAGTAATCTATTCCACACTTTTTTCAAGCATAACTCAACCATATCATTGTTAATTTTTAACCTTAAAATAGTAATTATTTACGAAAATTTAACCATAACCTTATCTAATTATCATACAGACCATCGAATATATGCCAAGGTAACAAAGTTTTCACATCAATAAAGATAACATAACATAACATAACCTGAACTAAGAATATAATGTACAACGACAAACCTAACATACCTCATGTAAGAATAATCGCTAAAATTCACAAAGTTCCCTACTTATCGAAGGTAAAGGTAGCTAACAGGACGTACAAAACTCAATTTATCCCAACTTTTCGATACATGTTCAGTACAAGCTAAAGCAGTATATTATCCTACAAAAATCCTTAGCAAAGTGACCAATCTATCAAAGAAGGATACCAGCATCTTGAACTATGATTGATACTAACATTCATCAAAGGTGTCACTCAATATCAACATATATACATCATTTTGAAACTAATGAATAAACGTAAGAACATTAGAAAGCTCGACCAAAACCTAACATTACTCTCAGCAAAACTTAACCTAAGCCCACTTTTCTAACACATCATCACCAGTTAACACGGTAATATCTTACGAAACTTATAATTTCTCTAACAAATCAGTGTCTATTCACATTGTCTAGTAATCATTTAACAAAACGTAACAGAAAATAAACAATAGCCTAATATATCTAACACTTACAAGGGGCGAAAACCTACAATAGAATGCTAACATTTGGACTACGCAAATAAGACATCAACTATTGGAGCCTACGAATAAAGTTCTCAACCTAACCTCTTTGCGAGAAAAAATCTCAGACCTAATCCTCTTGCTGTTTTCAATCATATCAATCAAGCATCTATAGCAGTTATATGTTAACAAAATTCCTTAACACGTGTCTCATTACTGGATCTAATGTATAACAATACTTGATAGGCTTATGAAATAATGATACTTACTATCTTACTCTATTAAAGTGTCTTGACATCAAATAAATAACCTCTCATTTTATGCGTAACTATGATCCACTAACTAACGCTTGAGACCTATATAGCACAAATATATCTTCATATGTCAACATCATAAAAAAATACCTATCGATACATTAACCGAATAAACGATATAAAACGTCAACATAATAGTTTATCCATATGTAACTAAAAAGCTAATGATACTCAATAATAACATTTAACCTTGAAACATACAAATTATAGGCAGTGAATAATTATACTAAGTTCGACATATAACAAAGATATTATTAAACAATTCTCAAAATAATCTTAACTTAAATGAACATAAAATAATAATAGATAATAATAAAACTGGTAGGTACGGATCGATAGTAATATAGTTTGTTGGGTCAACCAGTACAAGCATCAATAACGGACTGTAGCGTATTCTGCAAGATTTGACATTGATGAATTCATTTGAAATTTAATATTTGTTTACGATAAATATTTTTCTTTATTAGAGTATTATTATTATATATTAAATTATTTATTATTATTATTATATTATTTATATATTATATATTATTATTATTTATCAGTAGTAGTAGTCACTCTAGTAGTATGTAGTTAGTATTTAAATAAAAATATAGTCACAGAACGTTTTAGTTTAATAATTCTATACCGCCTGTATAAAGCTAACAATATATATACACCTCAAGACTAAGAACATAACATAGCCATTGATAGGTATACGTAATAATAACAGTCACTAATATTATTACACAAATGTATCATCTAGCAAGAGATAATACTATATAAAAGACTAAGTACGTATCACGAGCGAGATCTACAAAGCGTAACCTTACCTCCTTTCAACCTACAAAGAAACTAGCTGAGCAATTACTTAACCCTAAGGGTATTTTGAGTGTTATTATGAACACACGATGTTACAGTTAGGACGTTAAGTAAAGTCCTATTCAATTATGGAATGTAACTTTGCATGTGAGTACAAACAAGCTTTCAAAACGAATGGCTCATATTCACTGCTAAACTTACATCCCCACTCTTATACTGATACATATACACGAACAATTATCAACGGTACGATCATCTCCTATAGGAGATCACCCTCGAGAGATAAGGAAGACCCACTCAGGGCACCCCATAAAGGGGTGGTAAGTGGAAGGGCACAACGAGAGAGTTTGTGCCCACATTATGTGTGTTGGGGATAGCTATGTTGTGCATATATTTCTTAGTTCAGTGATGCTAATAGAAAGCTTTATTCATGTGAGATACTGTTTAGTTCCCGATTAAGCATATATTTCGTTGCATTAGTTCACGTACTGAGATATGCTGTTAGATCTTATTGAGATTATGTATACGTTTTGATATAATATTACGGATGTATTACATGTAATTATTAACTATTGATATGTAAAAAATATGCTTGAAAAAGTGGAATAGGCTACGTTTTTGTATGCTATTTTAGTTACCTTTAGTGTTGTTAAGTGTGGAACTTTGTTAATGGTATATACTGTTTATTCGATGCTTATGGTGTGTTGTAGGTTTCCCGTTGGACTATTATATATTCTAGTTCAGGTGAATGATATGTTACTTATATAAATCTGTGAAACTTGTCGTTTACGTTATGCATATAATGCGTTGGTCAGTTGTATTACACGATGAGAACTTGATTGTTATGATATTATGTTTGATTGCCAAAATAATGTATAAATTCGAAAATGTGACAGCTAAAGCGAGAGGTAGATCAATATAGAGGTTCAGTTGAATGGTGGGTAGTAGGGGCGGATGGAAGGGGAGGTGGTTTGATTACTGATTGACTGATTTAAGCTCCTTAGGGGGTGTTATACACACTAATTGTAATTAAGTATAAACATAGAGAGATGAATAAGAGAGGTTTAGTGTGTAGTATTTTTAAGAATCATAAAATTAGAACTGAATACAATAGATCAAATAGATCTACGGGTGGCTGGTGGGAGGGTAGGGGAAGGGTGGTTGTGATCTTACTGAGTTACTGATTTAACTGAACTTTAGGGTTTAGAAAATTTATTAGATTTTTTACACGTTTGAAATCTGAAACATTGCCAAAAGCATAGATAAGATTTATGTAAAAATCACATAATTTTTAAACAAAAGTATAAGAACATAGATCTAAAAAATATACAAATTATGAAAATAAATTGAAAAAATTTGTTTAAATATGAAAGAGCTAAAATAATTAATATTGTAAGAGAGCGAAACTTATAAAATAAAACTACAAATGTGGCTAATGTTGAGATATGGTTAGAGCCTATGTGTTGAATTTCCGAATGGTACTGACTCTAGAGCATCTCACCGTTCCAGCATCCGGTGTCAGTACCAACTCTCCTTCCTTCTCAGTCTTTTTCTTCAGCATTCCTTCTACCTGAGCATTCTTCCTTCCACTTCCATCTACTTCTGTTTGCAGCTCCGAGTAATATTATTGTGCTAGAGGACAATTCACGAACCCCCGTACTTTGGGGGCCGATATCGAGTAAATTATAAGTTTTCGTAGCCACTGAAAGCACCCTTTTACGACCCTTACAACCAATCTAATATTCAAAGTCTACGACCTTATAAACATATATAGTTGACTCAATTATGCGAACTAAGCGAGAGTATTAAGTAACTCGGCACCTAGAACATCCTGGTGAGTAGCTCCAGCACGCATGTGCCGTTGGTCAACTTACCGGAAACCCTCCTGACTCAGACTCCTTCCTCCGAGCCTAGGTTAAGTTCTGCGCTTTCGGAACTCCGTCTTGAGTAGGCGCTAACAACTTCCATGTCCTTTAGGCTCCTCTCTAGGGCATATTTGCGTCACATTTCTACACGAGGTGTATCCCACGTTCTTCGGGTAGGCGGGGGGCCCAGAACAACTATGGTACTGAACCGTTGTATAACCATCATATTTTGCGATTTTACGAGGTTCGATGAATCTACTTCCACAAGAAAGAGCACGCATAAAAATGAATTTATTATACTAAATAGATATTGTAAGCCTAGCTCGACAGCTTTGATGAACATCTGTTCGATTGCAACAGGAGCCAGATCCCGGATCCGTAATACCAGTGATCCTGCAATGTGCCGGTTACTGTCCGGCTGAGCCGGAATGCATCTTTTTGCCCCAAATGTCAGTCTCTTGCTAGCGGGGTCATCTTCTAGTTTTAGGGACCCATCCGAAGCTGAATTAACTTAGTCAAAGTAGCTTGTTCGACGCACGCTTATTTGCGCCAGAATTGTCACGCGAACCCTGCGTCGCCAGATCGAACATCTGGATTTATAGCAGGTCGAGTGGGTTTTCTTTTGTTGCTCTTATTTTTCGCGTTCTGTGCTATTTCACTGTCTTCAATACGAGCTATTCCTGACATGGTATTTGTCTAGAGAAATCACAATCATAGAATTTTGCAATCACATGACCATTCGAGAAACTTGCAATGATTATCTTGTAGAGTCAAGCGTATAAACCCCTTCTGCTTTATCCCCTCTGTACGCAATGCTTCCTTGGTTTCCAATAAACAAAACTATATCAATTAAACGTTGAACAACCAATCTTCTGTTGTGAACTTCTCTTTCTCGCTTGTTAGTTTGGTTACTAGTCAGAAGAGTTTAAATATCATCACCTTTTTGGCTTTAAAAAGCTGTCTTCGCTGCGAATTGATGATAACGAGAGTCTTCGTGAATTTCAACAGATTTATAAATATGCTTAGGAGAAGAGTCATTTCCGGTAATAAGTGTGGAATCTCTATTATCTTTACCTCCAAAAGCCATACAACTGGAGCAGTATACTCTGTTGAGCCGAATCGAATATGATAACCATTTTCTGTGAATTTTATCACCATTCGGTAAGTGTCGGTAATAAAGTTTTGAAGGGTCAAATGGCAATTTAGCTCCTTTTCCTTTACTAACTTGAATAGGGTGCTTCTTCATAAAAGCTTTTTTAATTCCAATTGGGTCATTTTCGGTGGGGCAGATGAAACATCCAAGCTGTTGCGTAGCAGCATTCAGAGCAGCATCAGGCGTCTCATGGTGGTTTTCTTCATCATCATTTTCTGTGTCAGAGCTGGTATTAGTTCTTGATGAATCACTGCCGAGAGAAGCCGACGTTACTGATGGACGATCTAAAAGTGGCTGATTGCAAGCAGTCCTATTTTCTTCCCTCTCATATCTACAGGACGAAGTGCCAGGAGTAGACTCAATTGAAGGAGCTGAAATTCGATCTTCAGTTTCTGAAAATAAATGTAATCACTGTATCTGTTATTCTGCGATATGTTGTAACAAAATTCCTTAAAAAAAGTAATAAAGTAAAATGGAACGCGTACGAAAAAGCGAGCGTTGGATGACGTCACGTGAAGTTTTTACTTATATATATTATATATATAATTAATATATATACATATATATATATATATATATATATATATATATATATATATATATATATATATATATATATATATATATATATATATATATATATATATATAACTATATATATATCTATATATATCTATATAAAGTATATTATTAATATATATATATATATATATATATATATAATATATCTTAATATATATATAATAATATTATATATATATATATAATATATATATATAGTATATATATAATATATATATATAAATTTATATATATATTTGGTCAGCCTCTAGAAAGAGCCTAGGGGCAGATTTAATCATCAGATGGCAGATCAAAAACACAACAGCTACGGAAAAGGAAATCATTGCGGAATGCTGGTCAATTTTAGTGCGGAAATGATATAATATATATATTATATATATAATTATAATATATATATATATTTATATATATTATATATATATATAATATATATTATATTATTATATATATATAATATTATATAATATATATTATATATAATTATATATACATAATCAAAACTACAATAGCTAACAGCAAAAAGGAATACATTTTAGGAATCCTCGTAAAATTTAGATAGGAAACTGTAAAAAAAAAAAAAAAATTTGTGTAAATAATTAAAGTAATATGATTAGAGAAGACCTATTTAGAGAGACCTTTTATTGGGTTACTCGTTAAAATAAATAACTTTCTATTAAATTTTTGCTTTTTTTTTTTTTTTAACTACAAGATACCCAAGGGTTTATCGCACCAATGGCAAGGATCCGGGGTCTCTCGGTCCTTCCGGGGAACTACGGGTTAGGACTAATTTCCCCCCCTCCGGGAGGGTCTCCGGAACCCCCGCTCTTTGGTATTTGGTGTCGCGGGGGTTCCGTCCGCCTCCCCTACGGGGTATGGAATAACGTCCCCCTGTGTTCCCCGTCGCTCGAGCCCCCTAAATGCCGTGTAATCTTTACAAATAATATATATATATATATATATATATAATATATATATATATATATATATATATATATTATATATATATATATATATTAATATATATAATATATATATATATATTAACTATGTCCCAGCACACCCCCCCCGAAAAAAAGCCAATTTTTAATGTTTATTTTTTTATTTTATTTTTTTTTTTTTTATTTTTTTTTTTTTTTTTTTTTATTAACATTTTTTCCTAACCAAAATTGTACAAGGAATGGATTATGGCAACTAATAAAAATGTCACTTGTGACGTCATGTGTAGTTGTCATATATTTCGAGATTATATATATATATATATATATGATATATATATATATATTTAATATATATTTTATATAATCAGCATAGATCTAATCTTATAAGAATCGTTGTGAGCCGATTGAACTAAACTCTCGAAAGATTCCAGATAAACACAATAAGGCATAATGCGACTCTAATACTCCATTAGCATGGATCAAAACGATGAACACAAGCCGATAGGTTGACGATTAACACTAGTGTACGTTCGTCAAGAGATAAAGAAGAGGAAAGCTGAATGAATCAAATAAATAAGAATTAAACTAGCTAAGAATCAGACGAAGCGCTACATTAATGATAAAGAAGCGAGAATACGTCAGCGATGTCAAGGATTCAAATGTAGCGACAAGAATATCCTCATATCGTCTATATAATTCGAGCGGCTCTGAGCAGCGGAAGTGGATGACTGTAGAGTAGGTATATATATAATTATATATAATATTATATATATAAATATATATTTTTTTTTTTTTTATTTTTTTTTTTTACCTTTCCTCGTAAATTTTACCAGCATCCCAGCAATGTATTCTTTTTCCCGGGATAGCTGTTGTAGTTTTTGAGATATGAATTGGTCGGCTCTTCTACGAGGACTTTAGGCCATGTAAAGTAGGGAGGGGAATATTTGCAGCCACTTGATAGTGAACAGCGGTTGACCGACCTTCACTGACACTTGACCTGCCTTTTTGCCTTGACCTTGACTGACATGACCTTTTTTGGCCCTTCGAACCTTTTTTCGGCCTTGCCCTTTTGGCGCCCTTTAGAAGAAAGGGCCGCCAAACGCGTTTGCGTCAGCAACCGTTGTACGTATTGCCCACCTATTTTACGGCCCCCTAATTTTTTTTCGACCATGGGTCAATTTTTGCCCACGGTAATTTTTGATCTTCCTTTAGGGGCTTAGCCCTTTTTTGATGTCTTAACCTTTTTTGTCCTTGACCTTTTCTCCTAAGCTTGCCAGATACCATGGGTCAATTTTGACCCACGCTAATTTTTTGCCCACTCGTGGCCCACCCGTCACATATTTCGATCCTAACTTGAACGTATGTATGGATCTAATCCTAACTTTGAACACACACACACACCACACACACTACACAGCACAGTATCACATGTTATTTCTACCACACACGACAGTTACATTGTTAACACAACGAGAGAGCTCTTTACCACATTCCAACACACACACAACACACACTACATACAACAGAAGCACCCACGTGGTCATGACTCACGATTTTTCACCGTCCCTTTTCATCTGTTCTTAACCTTCCTTACTTGAAAAAAAAACCTAACCCTTTCCCCCAAAAAAAGCTCTTAACCTTCCTTACTACCTCAAGCCTTAACGTCTTCACCGCTTCGAGTTCTATCCGGGCCATATTTCAAAATAGAACTCGACCGCTCACCTCCAAGGCAAATCCCTGACCTTTTACCCACACGTCCAACGCTATGATTTGAGAGAATACGTATTTTGATTTTGAAAAGAAATTATGAGATCGATGTTTATTAATAATAATATATAATAATAATAAGATAATAATAATAATAATATATAATAAATAATAATAATAAAAATAATAATAAAATAATAATATAATAATAATATTAATAATACAAAAATAATAATTAATAATAATAAAAATTAAATAATATAATAAAAATATAATATAATAAAATAATAAAAATAATAAATAATATATAAATCAATAAATAAATATAATAACATAATAATAATATAATAAAATAATACATAATAATAATAATATTATAATAGAAAATAATAATAATAAATAATAATAATAATAATAATAATAATAATAAAAATAATAATAATAATAATAAAAATAATAATAATAATAATAAAAATAATATAATCATAAAAATAATAATAATAATAAAATAATAATAATAATAATAAAAAAATAATAATAATATATAAATATTATTAATAATACTGAATAATAATAAAGTAAAAATAAATAATAAGAATATTAATAATTTGCTAATGATAAAATAATATAATAATATAAAATATATATATATATAATATATATTATATATATATAATTTTATTATCATATATTATATTATATTAATTTTTGTTTTTTTTTACTTTATAATATATATATAATATATGCTATATATATAGAGAGAGAGAGAGAGAAGGAGAGATTTTTTTTTGTTTTTGGTGTTTTTTTTTTGGTAGACTGCGTGCGCGCGCACCTTTCGACGCAGTTACTTTGCTATCATTGCGTCCCACATGTTTTATACTCGATTTAATAATAAAATAATAATAATAAATAATATAATAAATAATATAAATAATATAATAATATAATAAAAAATGAATAATAATATATATAATAATTATAATAAAGAAAATCCGAATTATTTATATTTTATTTTTGTCTCATAATTAATTGTTTTTTTTTTGTCTCTAGAGATACAGCACGTGTACTGTAGAACTAAGCACCACGTGGTTACGGTACATTGAATTCGCTACGTGGAGAAACCTAATATAGTTTTATAATATATTATATATATATATATATATTATATAATATATATGTAATATATATATATTATATATATATATATATATATATATATATATATATATATTTATATATATATATTAGTTACAATTGGTATGCCCTAGGGGGCTTTGTGGATTTGCATGAGCATGTTAGGTGTGTAGGCTTGACTGGGACAGTCTTGAAAAACTTTACAAATATTTTTGTTTAAATTGTTTATTGCCAATCCTTGATAAATGGAAATAAATTTGGTTGGTGTAATGAAATAAAATATTTAAAATGTTTAAATTCGTTTTGGTAATACTCGCTATAATATTTATATGATAATATATTATATATATATATATATATATATATATAAATATAAATATAGTATATATAATATATAATTATATAGTATATATATATATATATATACATATATATATATATATAATATTATAAGTATTATTAGTTACAACTTGGTATGCCCTGGGGCGGGGGCGGCATGGCTTTGGTGGATTTTTTTGTTTGGTTAATGAGCATGTTTGGCTAGTGGGTTGACTGGGACAGTCTCGATTATTTTTACAATATTTTTGTTTAAATTTTATTGTAAGCCTTGAAAATTGAAAATTGGAATAAGTATTCTGAACCGAAACTATACGGCTAAATAAAATTATTTTAAAATGTTAAATTCCCGTTTTTTTTTTGGGGTAATCTACTTGCGTATGTAATATATAATATATATATATTATAGTTATATATATATTATATATATATATATATATATATTATATATATATCTATTATATATATATATATATATATATATAATATATTATATATATATATATATATATTATATATATATATATATTCTGAGTGCCACTTTTTTTTCAAGCCTTTTCTAGCCTCCCCTGAGCCTAGAATACCTAATTGGGCGTCTACCCTAGGTTAAAGGTATGGAGGAATTCGATTGGTGTAAATAATTACAAGTTGCGTAGGATGCTTCTACTATGAGTTTAGTCTTTTCTACACTTATACACACTATGTCATTTATACACACATACATAATTACAGATTGGAGGGCACATACACTATAACACTTATACACACTATATGACACTAATTGTCACATTATACAACACATTCACATGAACAACTTAATAACACAACATTCACTATACCACTAGATCACAATGTACAATCACCCATAGACACTTACACTTCCCCTATAACACTTACACTCACCCATAGACACTTACACTTTCCCAAAGACACTTGCGATGGTGTATCTTAAGTATAGTTCTAGGCATGTTTCCTACTATGATTACATTTCTACTCTTCTAACCATTTTCTACCCTAATCCATCATAGAACAGAGCTCATATTGAGTCGT
>JABUQX010056602.1:0-20000 GCA_015478945.1 Trachelipus rathkii
GCAGACAGTTGCGCTTCTTGTAAGCGTTACACATCACAACATATATATATATATATAATATATATCACACACACATATATTTAATAATATATATATAATATTAATATATATAATATATATATTATATATATATTATCATTATAATATTAATTAAGGATAATATTAATATACTATATATTATATATAATATTATATTGAGTTGGGTATCCCTTGATGACTAAACCAATTATATTTATGTACCAAATAAGAATGTTCATTATATATATATATACTAATAGCAATCTAATTAGTCACCCTTTTCTGTATATTTTGCTCATTTATAATATATAATATATAAGTATTAATAATATTATATATATATATGGTACGATATACCTCCTTAGAAGATCACCACAATCATATCTCAAATAACTCTACAATAATATTAGCCCCGTTAGGTGAAATAAGGAATTAACATTGTTGGTGAGATAATGCTGGTAAAATAATTATTAGTTAGGAAAATGTATATAAAAAAAAATCTAAAAAAACTACAATAGCTACAGGAAAAGAAATTTTTTGGAATCTGGTAAAAATTTGTTAGAGTGAAAAATTAGTATAAAAAAAAAAAAAAAAAATATTGAGTTAATAATTATAGTAAATAATATGAGAAAAAGCCTCTAATTTTAAAAGCAAAGTGAGACCTTATTATACTAGTACTGCATTATATAAAATAAAGAGACTTATCTAGTATAGTTTATTTTATTTTTATCTAAAGAATATATATACATATACCAAGGTTATACGCACAGATGGCAGGTATTCGAGGGTCTTCGTAGCTTACGGTAACCACGGGGTAGGACTATTTATTCACCCTCAGGGTAATAATAGGGTCTCCGGAATCACCCGCTCTTGAGCTATTTTGAGGGTTAATCTACGTCAGGGGTTCCCCTAAATATTATACACGCCTCTACCTACGGTGATATAGAATAAACGTCCCCATATGATATCTCACAGTTACGGCTCGAGCACCCTTATCATATGCTAGTGTTAATTAATACATTTTACATATATATTATTAATATTATATATATATAATAATAATATATATATATAATATTAATCTAATATAATATAATATATTATCTAATATAATTTTAATTATATATATTATAATCATATTATATAAATATATATATATATATGTATATTAGTAATATATATTAATATATATAATATATATAATATATATATATAATATATATATATAATATAAAATTAAATTTATAAATAATTTAAATAAATAATTACAATCATAATTTCTAAATAATTTGATAATATATTTTTAAATTATATATATATAATATATTGTATTTAAAATCTAAATTAAAAATATTTTTTATAATATAATTAATTTAATAATTAATTTATATTTTTAAAAATTTTTTAAATTTACTTATATTGACTATTACTACTTATTTTTCACTATCACTCCAGCCGGTTCACTGAGCTTATACTATAAAAAAAAATCGTCATATAATTCTTTTCTTCTGAACAAAATGAAAACTTTGTTGATTAAATGTTAGAAAAATAATTGATATTCCTTTTCACAATTTCTCATTAAGATTTGAACACCTTTTTCTCATAATTTTCAATACTCACTCTATCCAAAAAATTTTAATCTCTCAAGTATTACCACAATGATGTTTCAATTTCCCTTATACCTATATGTTGTTTAAAAGTTTTAAATATGGTTTGGCTCTCACTCTAGAGGCTGTGCACCATATAATATATATATATATATAATATATATATATATATATATAATATATTATTATATATATATATATATACTCAAATATTATATATTATATAGATATACATATATGTATATATTTGTATAGGTAGAACATTATTCTATGTTTATTATCATATATATATATTATTATTATATATTACTATATAATATATATATATAATATATATAGGTAGAACATTTTCTTGTTTATATATTAATTAACTTAGAAGTTATAATATAGTTCTTATAGATTACATTGATATAGTTTGTAATAGGTAGAATACATATTTCTTGTTTATATATATAATTATATATATATATATATATATGTATGAAACTAAATAGAAGTGACCCGCATCACATTTCTTCTGAATTAAGTAAGATGGTAACAGATAATAATAAACCTGATAACATTAATATGTGAAATCAAACTATATGATATTTAGTAATGGAAGATGTAAAAAAAAAATTTAAATTATATTTATTATTTAATTTGTTTTTTATTTATTATTAAACTACGAATATGATACAATATATATATAAGAAAACTAATAACTATATTTTAGAATCAGCGAGTATAGAAATTATTAGTAGAAAAAATAGATTTTTATTATTTTTAAACACTCTAAAAAAGAATATCCACAGATGAGGTGATAAAATCACGCGGAAGATGCAAAGTAGTCGGTCTTTCGACCTCCCTGAGATATTGTATAGGTAATCAGACGGGGGGGTGGACTTCAGTCTCACCTCCTCTGTCCCACCGTCAGTATCGAAGCCCCTAAAAAAAGTTCAATACGCAGATTTCCAAATATGTTATATTAGTAAAAAAAATAAATTTTGCCTTTTTTCATATCACAAATTATTCACTCACACGCTGAGATTCCATATATGTTGTTTAGTTTTTTTGTACATATTGTAGTTTATAGGTATATATATATATAAAAATTATAATTTTTTTTTTATTTCCTCACATAACATAATTTTTTATGTTTTGCTATTCAATATTAATATGATTTATCTATAAGTTTCTGTTACCTAATATACTTAGTTATCGAGAGTAAGATATGATGCAAGCTCATGTTTACTATGAGGTATCATTATATATATTATATATATATATATATATATATATATATATATATATATAATATATATATAATATATACATATATATATATTATAATTACATAAATATATATATATATTATATATATATTATATATATATATATATATATAATATATCTATAATATATAATATTATATATATATATATATATATATATTATATATTAATTATATATATATATATATATATATATATATATATATATTATATAATAATATATATATATTTAATATATATATATATAATATTAATATAATAATGTACCAGTACTTAAGATAGAGCCAGCAAATCCATATTACACAAAAATCCATATAATTTATGTTTTAACTCATAGTAATAAGGTATATATATAGATCATGTGAATATATATAATCTACCTGGTCAAAAATATACGCTATAGTAAGTGAGAGACTGAGTTTTATTTATAAAAAAAATCAATATCTCTGAAAACTTACAATAGCTATACAGGATAATAAGATATATACATATTTGGAATTCACTTGTATAAAATTATATGAATTAAAGAAATATGTAAAAAATAAAAAATTAAATCAATATAAAATTTATAGGGATATTTTTGTTTGGGGGGTGAGATCTGGGGTCAATTAGTATATATATATTATATATATATATTATAATATATATATTAATTATAATAATAAATAATATATTAATTATATTATATATATATATATAATATTAATATATATAGTATATATATTATAATATATATAATTATATTATTAATTTATATATAAATATACTATTTAATTAAATATATATATTATATGTATTAATATATTAATATAAGTATATATAAATTATATATATAAGTAATTAATAGTAATAATATATTATATAAGTATATATATAGGATATTAATTTATATATATTATAAGTATAAAGAGCAATATAATAGTGAGGTGGACTTACTCAGATACCGACGAGTGAGTAGGAAACAGGTAGTGGTAACGTATTTTCCATTACTATCACCGTAGGGGGTATAATGGAACTTATAGAATAAACCCCTATCGCGACAACCAAATACTAAGAGCGGTTTGGTTCATGAGTATCTTACCCGCTGAAGGGTGAGGGTAAATTATGTACTACCTATATATATACCTGATAATATTCACCGTGAGAAGGCCGAGAGACCCAATCATCCTGCCATCGTTCGTAAGTATTATTAATACCCTTATAGGGGTATTTCGTGTGTTGTAGTGGTGTGTAGAATAGATGTGATAGGTCGAAATAGATGTATATTAGAAAATTAACTATACAATTATCTGAGTGAGAACAAACTCATCTAAATTAATGTGCGTCATTAGAGTGTAAGTGCTTTCTAATTAATTTACATATATCTACCAGTTTCAAAATTCCTTTTCTATTAATTAATTTATAACAATAATTTTTTTATTTTTTTATTAATTTTTTTTTCGTACAATTCTCTCCTATATCTATTGTGTATATAAATAGTATTTTAATCAAAAATAGATATATTAACTTTTCAACTGTAAGCTGAATAAGATCCTAACTTGACTTCACTGACACTGTTATTATTACTATAGAAAGTTTTGTTTATTTTTATTTATTAATTTATTAATTATTTTATATTTTATATTTATATTTATTTATTTATACTCGGGTTTTCGGCCTTAGTAAATGTACTAAAAATATAAGGGTATTCATCAATAATTAATATAATATAATAATAATTAATTATATATTAAATTAATTATTATATATTATATAAATATAATTATAAAAATAATAATAATAATACTTATAATAATAATAATAATTAAATATATAAATAATTAAATATAATTACATTTATTGCTTCAAAATATCAAATTATTTATATATTTCAATGATAGTAAGAATTATATCTAAATAATATCTTTAGTATACAATAACTATCATCATACAATTTATATTAATATAGTATTTTTTATTATTATTTTATCAATTATATACTAATAATATTTTTAATATATATAACATATATAGTAAATACTTATACTTAAGTATAAATTTCAATAATGGTGAGCCTTAACAATTGCTACTCTCAGTTGTATGTGTCCTTTGAGACACATCTCTGAGATAAATAAATAGATGAGAGTAACTAATAAGTGACTACACTAGAGGTACCTATAACTATAATCATAACCATAAAACTTAAATTATGACATCTAATACCTAAAATCCTATTAACATCACATTAAACATATAATACATTAAAAACTAAAAATATTTATCATTAGTTATATAATAATCTAGTTTGATAGATAGGAACTTTAGGAGATATTTAGTATTTTTACTCAATGAATCATATCCTTTGAGAGTTAGAAAATGGTTGACTATAATATAATAACAATCACAATATATCAAAGAATAAAGTTTCATAAATCAATATAATTGTACTAATAATAATTTATAAATATAATAAGAAATAATAATAATAATAATTTATATAATAATAAAATAATAATAATAATAATAATTAATAAAATAATATAATATATAAAATTAATAAATTATAATATAAATAATCATAATAAATATAATTAATATAAATATTATAAATAATATATATTAAAATAATAAATTAAATATATATTAATAATAATATATAAATTAAATAATAATATTAAATTATAAGTGATATAGAGCTGAGAATAATTATAATCACTCACTCAATAATTGTAAGTGACATATTTAAGTCTGAAGAATAAAGTGAAATTTAGATAAGCTACTTACATAAATCGATTGAGAGATTATGATGTTGAAAGCTCTACCAACTCTATTATTTATGCAACCCGTGATAACTTTACAGTATCGCTGAACAGCGAAAAGGATAATAACAGAAAGTTATGTTTGTGCTGTGAATTATGTAAGTGCACAATATGTGAATATGTAGATGTAATTATACTTCTATATAATAAAGATAAACACAACTAATAATATTATAAAAATCTGAATTATTACAACTCACACTAGGTGTATAATATATATAAAATAAAATAATATGGGAGCATTATACAAGATAGATCAAATATCTCTCTCTAATAACAATTGAATATTGCTTAAATTGTTATTTATAAAATTCTATTTATATTTCAGTTTTGAGGTAATTATATTTACTCAAATGTTCTATCGTATAGCGAAGTCTCTCTATATTAATAAAATCTTAGCCGATAACATGTGAAATATCAATAAATATAGAATAATCTTGAATTTTTTTTTGAATATATTAAGTGTTTTGACATTGCGATATATTATACCTAGTATCTTATTAATAACTGTATTTTGGTACAAATATAATGATAGCTTTATTTGAATTTTTATATATATATATATAATCAAATAATTTATATTTATTAAACGTTAATTAATTGTAAAATAATTTTAGGTTTTTATATTTAGAAATTTATTTTTGTAAGCTGCATTTTAAATAATGTTATAATAATTATACGATATAAAAACCTCGTACAAGTAGTCTATCATGCCTGAAGTATATGTGAAAAGGAAATGAGCGATTCTATAGATGAGAATCTCTCCGTGGTGAGATAAATATATATCAATAGGGCATATATGTAAAAATAACTAATTATACACGATAAGAATAGAATAATCTGTTATAAAAAAATATATTAATCTGTGCTGTGATAGTATAGATGAACGTCATATAAGCTATATGTAATAATAAGAGTACATTAAAGTTACTGTGTACTACACAGTTTAAAAATCAGCTAATGACTACTTCTATTAAATTTTGCTTCTTTATTTTTTCTATCAATAATAAAGAATACCAATCCAATAGGTATAAATAATCACAGCAATAAATACAGAGAGGATGAGAGATTAGGCAGAGATACTAGGAGGATCATCTCGGCATCATTACCGGGGAACATTAAATCGAATGAGTAATTGAACTATATATAACTCCATCCACTTCTCAGGAGGTGAATAATAATGAAAATGAATAATGAGATAAGGGTCTCACGATGAGATAACCCAACCAAAAATAATCTTATCGAGGTGTATTTTGGGTATATCCCTAGCTCAGTGAGTTAACCATACAATCAACAATACACTACCACTAACAAGTGAGTAACTGAAAAAATCGTCCACACTCGAGATAGACTTACCCCACATGTAGAGAACTTAAAGCATAGACAATAACAATACATCACATATAGACACTCAACAATAGACTAAACAATATTTTACAATAATAATTAACATATAAACTACAAGTTAAATAAATATATAATATATAAATAATTAATATTAAATATAATTAAATAATAACTCATATATTTAATTAATATAAATGTAATAATAATAGTGTATTAATAAAGTTAATAAATATGTAATTATATAATAATAACTGAAATGATAATAGATATATAATAAAAATAATATTAAATATTAATAATAAATTATATAATATATTATATATATAATAATAAATTAAATAATAATAATAATAATATAATAATAATAAAATATAAATACTAATAATAATAATAAAATATCATTATAAAATTATATATGATAATTAAATATACAATTAATTATAATTAATGAAAAAAATAGCAACATAGATGGAAATAATAAAAAATAATAATATATATAAATATAATTAATAAATAACCATATATTAATTAATTATAATAATAATAATAAATAATATAATAATAATATACTATGTTTTCCTGCTTTCTATAAAAATATAATAAATGACACAATAAAAATAAAATATTTATTAATAAAATATATAAATTTATATTAAATATTTTTTGTAATATTTTTATAACTTTTAAAAAAGTAAAGTGAAATAATTTATCATCTAAGTAAGGAAAGGACGAAGGTCACAAATAGTAATTTCTTTTCGCAAGTAAATAATGCATATTGTATGTTATTTGAAATCGTGATTTATTTATTTTATATTTTATTTTATATTGATATTGTTATTTATTATTTTTTTTTTTTTACCGTATTAATTAATTTTACAGCTTTACATATTCAAGTTATTTTCCTAAACCTGTAAAATGTACTCAACAGTGTCTTAATAATTCATATTTTCGACACTATATAGCTTTTATTAAAATGTATATATGAGATATAGTTGAATAATCAGATGAATAGTTATTGTAGATTGCAATAAGTTACTACAAATATCATACACAAAATTATAAATATAATAATAGTAAATTTATAACAATATTAGAAAGAAAATTATATTAATTACATACAGGTTCAATCAATATATTTTATTGAGTTACACATAAAAATACATAATATTGAGGTAATTATATATATACTCACATAATTTTATACTCACCCTCATAACTTGATATTACCGTTATAGGAAACTAGTATAGATATACTAAATACCTTTCTATATATATCACTATAAGTAAGCGAGTATGACTCAATATACCATATAATATAAATACTGTAGTATTATTAATATATATATATATATATATATATATATTATATATATATATAAGTTCGTGTATTTCCATGCACTTAAATATTTAAATTTCTGAGAATTTTCTAACTTATCTCCCATGCTGTATGTATTTTATTTAAAGAATTTAAGACTTTCTCTTATACCAACCACCTTATTTGACAAAGCGAAACAACTGATTTAACATGTTTTCCTAAAATTTGGAAAAGGGCTAGTGAACAAGGCATACCAACTTTATTAAAGTTCAGCTAGGGTAAATTTAATATTAATAGTATTTATTGATAAAGAAGATGAAAATGAAATTGAAAATCTTATTTAAATTTAAATTTTAGATATCAGTTGTTGTAATATTGTCTACAGTCCTTAGAGGTTTCTATTATTACACTTATAGGTTGCGAGTCAGTTAGCGTAAAAAGGAAAAAAAAAATTCAATATTACTTTCAAATATATTTGAATGTACTTTTCATTATATATATATATATATATATATATAATATATATATATGATATATACTTATAATATATATATATATTATATATATATATATATATATATATATATATATATAATATTATATATATAATTATAATATATATATATATATATATATAGTATATCAGAGCTGGGCGCGCCCATAATTTTTTTTGAGTGGCCTGCCGCCTATGCGCCTATGCCGCCGGACCTAGTGCGCTTAGCGCCATGCGCCTATATTTTGGTCACATCAATGCGCCTAGCGCTATGCGCCTATGCGCCTTTGCGCCAGCGACTTTTCGCCGGCAGGTGATGTTTGGCTAATTTATTTGCAAAGTAACTTTAGTGCGATAATAAAAGCATGCTTTTTATAAGGAAGAAAAACACACTTATTAATTTTTGTAATTAAAACACCGAGTTAAATGCTGAGAAATGACTCCAATTTAACGTCTAGTTATTCCGTGCATCAGTAAGCTGTCCTTCACGAGTATGTTTTTCTTTGTTACACAGCCGCGTTCTTAGCTGAGAGAATTATAACGGTTTGCTGAAAGCACACGCTTTAATTAACTCTTCAGAGTCACATAATGTACAACTGGATAGTTTTGATTATTCTCAAGGAGAGCGTATTGGTGTGAGTATACTTACTATACTCACGTAGAATTATAGATATATACGTTTGGCGATATTCCTCAAGATAGTAAATAAGATTAACTAAACGTATGTAAGCCATCTCTGAGTACAAGTTATATATTATATATTTATTATATAATAAAATATAATTACACTGATTATATATATACGGTATATAATATATATATATATTAATATATATATAGTATATAGGTATGATATTTTAATATATATATATTATATAATATATAATATAATATATTATATATATCACTATATAAATATATAGTTTATAATATATTTATATCAAATAATATATATTTTATTAAATAAAATCTAAATTATATAACAATTATTTAACATTTTTTATATATATTTATATATTATTATATATATATTATATATAATCTTTTCAAAATTATTTCTCGTGAGAAAAAAAGTTGTGTATTAATCAAATGCTTATTTATCTACAGATGCATATCTGTTTTGAGCGCTTACTAAAGGAATTATGATAAATAAAAATATAAAGAAATTTAGAATTCAATCTTATTAAAAGAATGATATCAGTGGGGAGGATTTACTGAACAAGGAAGAAATAAATGTGATAAAAGTATAATTTACTATTCAAACTCTGCCTCTGGCCTACTTTACTTTCACTTACAATTAGGCATACAAAAAATAATTAATTGCAAAACGGATTATTTTATTTCACCGTTGTTTTTACCTGGGTTTGTGTTATATATGATACCGCACACCAGTTTGCCAAGAATAGAGTATATTCTTAGATCTTCATATAAGAGCGTAGAGATATTAAATGTCTCTCTTTGTTTGACTTCATTTTTACGCTGGCTATAGAGCTCAAATTGCCATGTGGCCTTTGTCTTAAGTTCCCAACTTTTTATAAGAATTGTGAGCGCACGCTCAAAGCAGAGTCTGTGACCTATATTCGATGTGTGCGGATTAAGATTTGACTTAAAATGCGTTATTAGGCGCATAGGCCAATGGTGACGCACAATCGTGCCCAGCTTGATATATATAATAAGTTACTCAGTACTTTGATCTTATAAAGAATAATTTTAGCAATACCATTTGTTTAGAGAATAATACTAGATACAGGGATTTTATTGAGTAAATAATTATACGAAATATTTAATATAATAAATTTATAATTATATTTGTTACAAAATGAGTAAGTACCTAGTTTAATATTATAATATACTCAACACTACTTATAATTAAACTCTAGCACTAAATTTAAAATTAGTAGGTTTTGAAAGATTAGTTTTCTACTGTAAGTTTGCTATTTGAGAATAATTTACCCTTATTTTTAAAGTCTAGTATATACCATAACATATTACAGTTACTGCAAGCATAATGGATTCCATAAATTATTCCTTGATATATATATATATATATAACGGTTTTCATGAATGTACGAGAGAATTCGACGTTCGGAAAGAGTGAAGAGAGAGAGAGAGAGAGAGAGAGGATCGTAGAAGATGAGAAAGAGACAAGAGGTACGACAGAGAAGAGAGAGACATGCTACCACATAATAAAAGGAGAGACCAGAGCAGAACAGACAGACAGACAGACAGACAGACAAAGAATAAAGTTACACTTTACGGCGCGGCATAGCGCCTATTCAAGTGCGGGCATTCTCTGAGAGGTAATTATTGACCGCTGGTGGGGGAGGGGGGTCGGAGAGTGCAGTTGAGAGAGAGGGGGCCAAGGTTGAATGACAGAGGGGGGGAAAAATAGGAATCCTGTAAACAAAAGACGATCGATTTCACACTGCAAGATCCTATTGTACCGAGTCTCGTTCAACATGATATTTTCTGAAGACTAAGGACTGAAGCTCTAAATGTTCATGTTTCCATCTTATAATATTGTTTTTGTCTTTCTCATATATTATTTTATTTTTGCTACAAACTGAATACTCTCGTTAAGTCTGAAGCTCTATATATAAAGTCTGAAAATCTCTCATTTAGTAAGAGAGTATTTTTATATTCAATATGAATTCAAACTTTTATCAAGTGAAATAATTATTAGCTCCCTTATTTGTGGGCCTAAAAATATACCGGGGTATGTTTGTATCTGCGTTATGTGAATAATCCTTAACTATCTCTTCATGTGTGGTGATCTACCTATATTTTTAAAAAGTGTGAGATTTTCCTTATAAATGGACGTAACAGGTTCTGACCCGAATTTCCTACGGGAATACTCCTCGAGGATTATTTTTTTCTTACGAATTTAGTCTTCTCTATCAAAAAATTATTTCGCTCTGAACTCTAAACCTCTGAAGCTTGAGCTCTGAGCTGAAGCTCTGAAGCTCTGAAGCTCTGAAGCTCTGAAGGAAGAGAATAATAATACTGGGATTATTTTATAGTTATCAATGATAATGAAACCACTAAGTATGTCCTAAGATATATTGACCTCTCACTCTCTCACTATATATCCTTTTGCTGGGTGATATATATACAGAATATTCTTTATTAGCTATTGTGAGTATCATTTACTGGTAACAAAATGATTTTTTAGCGATCTATAATTACTATGTTATTATTACTATATATATCCACATCTGAGTCAACTAGAGGAGAAATTAAATAACCCAGTTAAGTATATAATATATATCATACATTGTTTTTGGATAATTAATAACAAATTGGTCTATTAATAACTTTTATATTTAAAATCGCTTAGTGAGCATTTTAATATACATATAATATCAGCTAGTTATTATATCGTAATTATTCGTGAATATACAAAATTTCATGATAATGTCGTATAGTGTATACTATTTTATATTATGGACTCCTATAAGGCTCATATAGCATATCGAGAATTGTTTCACAATCTGTACTAGTACTGAGTTATATAATTAATAAAAATGATCTCACAGCGGACGCAATTACAGGTAAACCAGTTCCTATTCATTTTTTAATACCTTTGCTATTTAAATCTAATATTAGCTCAACCGATTTCCATTGGACTTGAACTTAATTAATTACACAGCTGGAAACCTTTTTAAGTGGATCGTAGTAGTGTTTTGATAGTGAAATATGATTGCAATTTGCGTTTGTGTATATAGTAGTTGCTTAGTTTTTAATAATATTTACATAGATCAGTGAAAGAGTGAGAATATATAATTTATATTAGTAAATTGTCTAAAGATATATATTTTATTGATATTGTGATGAGAGTCAGTGAGACTCATGTATACACTGAGTTAGTATGGTTTATTTGTTGTATATCTTATATATATTATTTATTACTCAAAAAGCCCACGGCGCTGCGTGATGCATCTAGTGTGAGGAGACTCGCCAAACAATCAGCGGAGTCCCAGTTCGCTACCGTGGTCGGGTATGTGCAGAGATTGAGATGTCTTTATTGCTAAGAAGTGAGCTCGGAGTCCTTTGGATGTCGCTGCCGTCCCTGAGGCTTCCGCGGTAAATTAGTACGGGTCAATTTTGAAAAGGTAGAGTCGGCAGTACGGCCAGCTCTCCTAGATGTCAGACTCTGCCTGTTTGAGCTCGGGAGGATAGATATTTATTCTGTAAGGAGAAATATCAAAGAAAAGAGATTAGGTAAGTTCTAGTGAGGTAGTTTAATTTTCAGAGTACGGTAATTTTCAAAAGAGTGGAGTTCAGAGTTCACTGGAGTACCTAATTATTACAAAAGTGTGATAGTATAGAGTCGGATAGTCAGGTAATTATATATTTTGAAAGAGGTCGGAGTCGGAGTCTCAGGAGCGGATTACGATAGTCGTAGAGTCTTAGGTAATTATGATGAAGAGTGAGCGAGTCGGAGTTCACGAGTCGTAATAAAATTTATTTGTATACCACTTACTACAAACCCTTGACCACTTAAAATGAATATCATATTTACTATAATATATATATATTAATATATATTAATATAATATATATTATATTATATTATTAATTAATTAATATTAGTAATAATAATAACTAAATATTAGTGAGATCGATATTATTTATCTCAATTCCTTTTTATCTTTTTACACTTTTTATAGCTACTGCAGAGTATATTATATAATGCTCTAAATTTAAAACTAGATTAAATATTAATAATTTACTTTATCATATTCAGGATCATGCACAGTCCAATCAAATCCAGGGGAGAAAACAATGCTATCTAAGTGATCTGCCTAGATTCACACTCTTATTTGTATGACCTTAATAAAAAGACTATGATGGATACTTGAAAACCTATATGACATATTCTCAAGTTCATGCCGACACTCTACTGGTCAATACTCACTCATGACGCCAATAGTACATGAAAGTGTTTCTCCAGTCAATATCCTTTGGAAGATTGAGGAGTTACTTCTATAATTCAACTTAGCCTTTCTACCGTACAGATTTATCGAGCACTGATAATGTAGGTATTGAGACTTTTTGTGAGAAGTAAAATATGACCCCATAATAGAGCAAGCAGGTCAATGAGGC
Organism: Trachelipus rathkii; assembly: GCA_015478945.1. Lineage (NCBI taxonomy): Eukaryota > Metazoa > Arthropoda > Malacostraca > Isopoda > Trachelipodidae > Trachelipus > Trachelipus rathkii. The sequence continues at coordinate 13,959 of JABUQX010056602.1, forward strand.
CCTGATGGAAAAGAAGGTGGAAGTAGTATAACTGTCAATAGGCGTACCGTAACTGAACTAGACTCAATGAGTACAATCGAGAGTCAATCGAAAGATCAATCAATATAGTAATAGCACTACTCTTCATTCTAAATAGTGGTGTTTCAGGCGAAATGAACAGAAGGCTGTCGACTAGCTTTTTAACAATAGAGAAGGTACTACATATAGATCTCTTTATAGAGGTAGAAATACTGAGCATGTACGTCTAGCGCTGGCAGGTGTATAGCGATTGTTTTCTCCTTGGCAAAGATATCTACAGAGCCAAAGTGAAGGAAGTTCTCTGTCAGTATAGAAATCTATTTAATATGCCATTATTTATGAATGGAGGAACATACAAAATTAACTCCAGAAGTACCAGATAACTAGTTTATTTAATTAATATATGATTAAATTGTTATTAACTAATTCTTTGATTCATTTCAAATCCTTTATATAACCTTAATCTTGGTCAACTATTTGCATACATTATAAAAATCGTATAAACATCAGAGATAAGTTAGCGAGAAATATAGATTCACATTTTATTATATAAAAAAAATACAAGACAAGCGAAAGAGGGAAGAGAACAATCTTTTATCTCTACACATATAGAAGTTAGAGAGTTCGAGAAGTTTTAACACGTATATAACAAAAAAAAAACAAAAAAGAATCAAAGAAAAACAAAAAGGAAAGTATTCCCTCAGGTCGGCGCAGGACAGCGAAACTTAAAATGAGAGAGCGAAGGATAAGCATAGAGATGTGACATCACCGAGCATATTTTGTGAATAATATTGAGTAGGTAGAAATTAATTCACACCACTAGAAACTCAGATTGATGAGTGCATGTGATGAAAAGAAGAGTGTAAGGAACATCGTAATAAAGTGTATTGTTTATACAACGCAATACATCAAGACTGATTTTATTTTTTTATTATTATATAATCAAGTTATTAATTTATAATAAAGAAGAGATTAGACAATACATCTCATATGTTAATTTATCGAGATGTCTCGAGACGTCGATAGTTTATATCGGTTGAGTATGCTGAGGAGTGCACGTAGGTATCTGCAACGTATATGTCATCTGTGTGAGTATATATTCCCACCGAGTGATTTGCGGTATATCGGTTATACGAAATGACCTATATAGAAAAGAAGTTTCACAGTTATCGATATAAACCAATATCACGTTATCGGTGCGATCAAGACATGTTTACCAGTTATTCAGATGCCACACCGTATTATATTAGGATATACATATTTTATATATTATAGTTTCTCTTATTTATACCTATTAGCTCACCTATATCCATAAATAGGGGGTGTGATACCGGATCCACTACGAAAATTATATTGACGCTAATAGTACTAAGTATTTTACACCATACAGGGGCGTATATAATAGATAACTTACTTAATAAATTAACTGGAGTATATCTGAGCTAAGAAAGATAAATATTCACTGACTAAATTACTGTAAAACAATGTAATTTACAGCTTTCACTATTATGAAGACCATTTTATACCAACCGTGAGATTTGAGTATAATGAGATCTCCAATAGACATAATTATTTATATTATATGTTATTATTATCACTATATAATAGTTAGAGTGATCACATATTAGATATATAGGTATACGTTACGTAAGGGGTATATATATAGGTAATAAAGTATTTGAGGTGTTTGATAAAGAGATATATTATAGATAATGTATAGTTTTTTATAAAGAGTCAAATTTTCACAAGAATGGTTAATCATATATATAACCTGACTATGTAGAAAAATTATCACGAGTGAACTACTAATATATATAGGCAATAGTAATGATATCAGAAACTGTTAAGTAACTAGAGAGGCAACCTCTTAGATATACATAACGAGGTGAGTAAAGATCAATTTTGTAAAATTAGTGGAGGAATATGAGATTGAGTTACTCATCAGCAGTACATTAAGTAAGTCGAGTAATTCAAGAGTTATATGAAAGTCTCACAATACTAAGAAGTATAGTCACTTAATTATTAAAATGAAAATAGTAGGAAATAATATAAGTATGTAGAGTGAATAATAATAACAGACAACTGAGGAACTATATCAGACAAATATTAACAAGATGATAGTATAAAGAGGTTTGCTTCACTACATCACAAGTAAGTAACTCAAATGAACTATCTGAAATAAAACTTAAGATAAGTAGATAATGACATAATTATAGCGAGTGATGAAATTCACATAAGGAAGGTAAGCTTATAATAGTAAGAGTAAGCGTATGCGTATGTCATAGAACGAGCAGAGAGAGTAGTCGAGAGAGAAAGAGAAGTAGAAGGAGAATGAATACATTATTTAGCTACAAAAAGCTCTATTATTGTACAATTTAACACTTCGTCAATCGTCACCCCGGTACAAAATTTTGCTCCTAATAGGACGGAGTAGCTATCCGTCACATTCAGTCATCTCGAGTGAATCAAAAATTTCAATAAATTACGATTAAATATACCACATCTACTAATTATTAATATTAATATATATATATATATAATATACTAATATATATATACTATTATATATAATATATATATAATAATAATATATATATAATATATATATTATATTATATATTATATAATATATAATTATATGTTAATATTTTAAAACATTTAATTTTTATCAAATATGATAATGTATAAAGAATGTTACTGACTAGTCCGACCCTCAACAAATTAGTAATAAACGTGTACGTACTAGTAGAACAATTGATATTGTCACCTATACGCTATAGTATGCACATATACGGGGTGGTCACCTATAATCTTAGAGTAGTGAGCTTTAAAGATACAACTAAAGGTGGCAGGATAAAATAGACAACTTTAATACAATTATCATCTCACGTAATTAATCACACCAGTCAGTACAATACACTAATTTGCCGTCTTACCAGAGCGAAATTGTTTCGCAATGTGCTATTCGTGTGGGCGCGTATCGACCGAGAGAGAGAGAATATGAGCAAAGAGATTGAGACTATGTAGTTCGCCTTCTCAAGGAGATTCCAACCCTTTAATCTAAGATGGCCCAGAGTGATAATTTCAAAACATAGGCTTTTTAGTGTAATATATCTCTACAATGTGTATCCAGAGCGGCGAACCCCTAGACTACATCTTTTTGTTGAGAGATATTTCGAGTGTCATCGCTGATAGTATTAATCTAACGACGGTACAGTGATTTATATTGATACATTTTGTTAAATGGATATCATGAACTGTTCTCACTTTGGTTATGTTCTATAATTCTCAATTATACGTTTGATCCCATACAGTCGCTCTAAATTTTGTTATAGAGAGGTTCCATATATTGTGTGTAAATTTTTTCTCTTTTTTTTACTCTTGTTTTTTTTTCTGTAAATTATTTTACGATATCTCATGGAGAGATTACACAAACTTATCAGGTTGTGCAGGGGATAGGAAGCTCTTCGCCGTGAGGTAGAGCACAAAATCTAGATGTAACCACAAAGAGTGAAAAATGTCATTGGTATCTGTGATATTAATACATCTATTTTTTTCCTTGGATAGTGTCTGAATTTTATGAAAGAGAGATGTGATCTCTACAAGCAATTGTGGAGTACAATTGCAGTGTATTGTAATAGTGACACAACAAGATAATTATGAGTGTAATAATAAACGCCACAAATAATGATAAACAAGTTATCATATATGCGTGTATTCATTATATTATTGGTATTACCGTATATACTATACCATTATACTCAATTTAAAGAATTGAATTGAGCATATATATTATTTCTAGGACTTAGTGAGTATCAGTTATATACTAAGTATTCCAACTCACTCTATAAGTATGTATATATACATAATATATAACATAATCACTATATAACCGCACAGCTAAAAATAGTATATCATATATAATAGTAAGTAGTATGCACGTACAATAGATTTATCTTGATCACGCGAACTCGAATAGAACAATATTCACCTCGGTTTCCGACGTATATTATCATTATTATCATGAATGTGCTCTTATCATTTTATGCGTATTTCTTTTGAGTAAGGTTGAAATGTGGCACGGTGTTGTGAATAATAATATAATTTGTTGGAGAATCTACTATATTATGCAGTAAGATTAGGTTCCAATTCCATTATAATACTAATTAAAAATACTATATATTATATACTATATTATATATATATATATATATATATTATAAAACAAATTATGTATAAAATAATAAATATTATTTGTGTATTAGAGATACTATTATTATTTAAAATACCATATTTTATCATAGTTATACGGTTATATATATACATTTTATAATTACTTAAAAGTATTAATAATATATATATATAATATAACAGAGAAATCTATAGCGTAGGGAGAACACGGCGGATCCAAACTATATATATAGATTTTTTTACAAAAATACATAAATGGATATATGCTCAAATATTTTATTACATTTTGAGATCATATAAATTATGTAGAATGCCCTGATATTGTAAAAATGATCCAAACAAATTTTGTTACATTTGTGGTAAGGTAACGTTGAAGTCCCAAATGAGAATATTACTCCCTTAATAAAAAAAGCATATAAACTTTATTTTGAAATTAAGCTTGGTGATCAAGATAAATCTTGGCCACCTCATATTTGCTGTGCGTCTTGTGTAACATTACTTAGTGGTTGGCTAAACGGACAGTCCAGACATATGCCATTTGCAATTCCATTGGTATGGAGGGAACCAAAGGATCCACCAATGGACTGTGGAAATAATGAAACTGTTTATTTGTTGGCATTACAAAAATTGCTGGAAATAACAATCAGAGACCAAGAAGGACCATTAATATCCAACCTAACCTTCGGCTTATTGAAGGTCCTGTTTTTCCTCACGGCGAAGAGCTTCTTCCCTGCACCACCTGAAAATGTTGAATCTCCTGTCAGAAAACCGACGAAGAAGATTTACAATTACGCCCAGAAATGACGATTTGAAGACCTTGATTATGATGAGATGTCAACAGACCTCATTATTATATTTAATCAGACATCGAACTCAATTGATCTAGTTTCGCGCTCTATCATTGTCAAAGAAACAGGCAAAACTATTGGCATCTAGAATAAAGGGTTGGAATCTCCTTGAGAAAGGGAATAAGATTTCCCTCTTATCGACGACGCGAAGAAGAATTCCGACCCTTTTTCTCGGTAGACGCAATTTAGTGTATTGTACTGATGTTGATCTCATTAATGAGAGAATTAGGAGACTGTAATACCCTAAGGCAGTGGTGCCCAACACGTAGCTCGCAGGCAACATGTTGCTCGTACCGTTTTAATGTGGCTCGCGACTCGCATATTCAGATTTAATCAAATTTATTAAAAATTATAATTAAGTTTTAGAAAATTATATATATATCATTATATATATATAGTATAATAATATATATATATATATAGTATTAATAATATATATATACTATATATATATTATATATATTATTGATTTATGGTCTTCTGCCCTTAGGGACTATGGGGAGTCATTGTGTGGTAGCCTTGACTTTCTAATTCTCCCGACAGGGTATGACACGCAATCGCTACTCTCTAAGCACTTCCTTTTGGATTTCGCAGCTTCACTTTTGTCACTCTTATCTAGTTTTCTTTCAGATAGTTCCATTTGAGCTCTTGTTGATGGAGCAACATCTTTCTCCTCTCTTTGTTAATTGTCGTGTTCGTTAGGTTATGGTGGTTGGAGTTGGTTAATTATTTGATATTGCTACTTTTTCTTTAATTTTAACGGTATTATTAGTTTTGACACTTCTAACTACATGTTTCACCATCTATGCTGCTGAGAGTCACTCCCATTCCTCCACTCCATTCAATGTGCTCCTCGTTGTATCTAGAGTTCTCTCGTCTACAGTTTCCGATCACAATTCTTGCCATTTGGTCGGGATTTTCTCAGCGGGATAACCCATTCTTTGTGTGAAATTTGACTCTTTAAAAACTCAACTTCTTCAATATC
>JABUQX010056602.1:27500-55277 GCA_015478945.1 Trachelipus rathkii
TGAGCTGGAACTTTTATTGGAATATTATTGCTTTAACAGTTTTCAATGGTTGCTAGCAGTGCTTAAATTGCAGTCAGAGGTCTGTTTGGTAACTTCATGGTGTGTAGGTTTGTTCGTGTGAGTGTCCGGGTCTTGTAAGTATTTGTTGATTTATTTCATTTATCTCAAGTAACTCTTCTGAGTTGCCATTAGTAACTCTTCGGAGTTGCCATTATCAAGTAACTCTTCGGAGTTGCCCTTATCAAGTAACTCTTTGGAGTTGCACTTATCAAGTAACTCTTCGGAGTTGCACTTATCAAGTAACTCTTCGGAGTTGAATTTATCAAGTAAATCTTCAGAGGTGCCCGTAATCAAGTAACTCTTCGAAGTTGCCCTTATCAAGTAATTCTTCGGAGTTGCCCTTATCAAGTAACTCTGCGGAGTTGCCCTTATCAAGTAACTCTTTGGAGTTGCCCTTATCTAGGTTAAACTTTACCATTGCCCATATTAAGTAACTCTTCAGAGTTGCTTTTATCAAGTAACTCTTCGGAGTTGCCTTTATCAAGTAACTCTTCGGAGTTGCCCTTATCAAGTAACTCTTCGGAGTTGCCCTTATCAAGTAACTCTTCGGAGTTGCCCTTATCAAGTAACTCTTCGGAGTTGCCCTTATCAAGTAACTCTTCGGAGTTGCCCTTATCAAGTAACTCTTCGGAGTTGCCCTTATCAAGTAACTCTTCGGAGTTGCCCTTATCAAGTAACTCTTTGGAGTTACCCTTATCAAGTAACTCTTCGGAGTTGCCCTTATCAAGTAACTCTTTGGAGTTACCTTTATCAAGTAATTCTTCGGAGTTGCCCTTATCAAGTAACTCTTCGGAGTTGCCCTTATCAAGTAACTCTTCGGAGTTGCCCTTATCAAATAACTCTTCGGAGTTGCCCTTATCAAGTAACTCTTCGGAGTTGCCTTATCAAGTAACTCTTCGGAGTTACCCTTATCAAGTAACTCTTCGGAGTTGCCCTTATCAAGTAACTCTTCGGAGTTGCCCTTATCAAGTAATTCTTCGGAGTTGCCCTTATCAAGTAACTCTTCGAAGTTGCCCTTATCAAATAACTCTTCGGATTACCCTTATCAAGTAACTCTTCGGAGTTGCCCTTATCAAGTAACTCTTCGGAGTTGTCCTTATCAAGTAACTCTTCGGAGTTGCATTTATCAAGTGACTCTTCATAGTCGCAATCGTCTTTAACTACATTGCTGAGAACGGAGGAAGGGGATCACAAACTTCGCAAAACTTCCCCGATGAGAGATAAATATTCTTTCAACACCCAGAATGTGTCGCCATCAAGTAATCATTCTTTACATCATTGGTGAGTTGTGATCCATTTTCTTTGTTTTAAGTAATGCATTCAAAATCACTTATATCTCTCTTTCTTTACAATACAGCACGCCACGGGACGGAATAGGAATGTCCTGCTTTAGAGCATCATCATAGAGTTGTGTAGAAAAAAAGAAGCCCATTATCCGTTGCAGAGATGATGACCATTTATTTAACATCTGCTTCTGTTTATATAATTATTAAGAATTGGGCAGATTTACATTATTTGTTCAACAATTTATAATTAAAACTATTTTTGTATCAACTTTAGCTGTATTTTGTTTCACCTAAAATATGCGAAAAGAGCAAGATGCATTTTTCAATTATCATTTTCCTTTATCATTTTGCTTTTTTAATATATATATTATATATATAATATATATATATATATATATATATATATATATATATATATATATATATATATATTAATATAATATATATATTATATATATATATATTATATATATAAATATAATATATATTATATATATATATATATATATATAAATATATAATTTTTTTATATATCATTATTTATATATATATATATATATATATATATATATATATATATATAACAAAATAATTATTTATGAGATATTTGAGTTATCCATATTTTAAATTTTCTTTACCTTATAATTGGTTTTATGGGTACCTTATAATTATCTAAAAATAATACATATACAAATATATTAGAATTTAAATATTATTAATTATTTTATCCGAAATGTGCATTAAGAACAAGTAAATGTTTATTTATTTATTTATTTTTTGTTTTTTAAATAAAACGAGTGATTTATTAGATTCCTAGGTAGAAAAAAAAACAACTTGTAAAATTTAAATATATTAATTATTTTTATCCGAAATGTGCAATAACAAGTAAATGTTTATTTAATTTTTTTTTATTTTTTTTTTTATTTTTTTTTTTTTTAAATAAAACGAGTGATTTATTAGATTCTTAGGTAGAAAAAAAAACTTGTAAAAAAATTAAATTCACGAATATGTATTGTACACTGTCTTCGAATTTTCTCTCCACTTTTTCGGAGAGGCACGAGCCGTTACCATTTATAACTGGTTAAAAAATAGCATTATTCAATGGCGATGATTCTTACACTTTTTGTTTAAATTTTAGATAATCTTTCATTTGTATTATGTAATGTATTCTTTCAGATGACCTATTTTCACAAAAAAATAAGAGAATTTTAACATAACTTTGCGAAATTTGAAGAAGCTCGTTCGTTTCTATAATAATAACTCGGGCTAAGCACGAGTAGCACGACTGTAGGAGTCACCTTTGATATATATATATATATATATATATATATATATATATATATATATATATATATATATATATATAGATATATATATATATAATATATATATATATATATATATATATATATATATATATATTGCTCTAATTTTTGTTTTTACATTTCAAGATTTGCATCTAATTTTTAGAGAAGAAAGGAATGGGCAAGTTGCACAATTCTTATTTAATGCATTTTTCTGTAAAACCCCTTACATTATATATATATATATATATATATATATAATATATAATATTATATATATATACATAATATATATATATATATATATAATATTTATATATATATATATATATATATATATATATATATATATATATATATATATATATATATATATATATATATATATATAATATATTTTAATATTGGATCCGTCCAGATTTTTATCACCTTTGCGAACTCGAAAAGTATGACACGCTTACAGAAAAAACCAATTACATATTTGGAATCAGCGTATAAAGCTTATTACCAGAGGTTAATAATAATAATAAAAAAACTATATATAGCCTATATGTAAAGTCATTTTATGATTTAAAACTAACGAGCACCCTACAGTAGACCGCATAGATATTAGTTGTCTGGGTCTCTCGGCCTCTAGGTGGACCACAGGGGAGGACTTCGTTCCCCCTCTGTCCCCTATCGGCTCGAGCCCCCTAATGGAAATATATGCTTTCCTGAACTTCAATTTTTAGGGGCTCGAGCTGATTGGATGGACCCAGATGGGGGGACGAAGTTCCTCCCGTCGTCCGATCTGGAGCGCCGAGAGACCCCGAACAACTGATGTCTATGCGTCTACTCTAGGGTGTTCGTTAGTTTTAAATCATAAAACGACTTTACATATAGGCTGTATATATAAATTTTTTATTATTATTTTTTTACACTGTGGTAATAAGCTTTATACGCTGATTTCAAATATGTAATTGATTTTTCTGTAAGTGTCATACTTTTTGAGTTCGCGAAGGTGATCAAAATCTGGACTTTCTTTTGCCATATATATATATATAATTATATAATATATATAATATATTATATATTATATTATATATATATATATATATATATATATATATATATATATATTATATATATAATATATATATATATATATATATATATATATATATATATATTGAGGGGGGGAAGTTTTTCCTTTCTGTGTCCAGAAACAAAATGGTTAGATATGCAAAAATAAGAAATAAACAAACAAAAATAAACAAGATTATAGATATGTGACTAGTTCAATCGTATCTCCTCTGAAAATTGAATGCAGATCGAATAAAAAATAAAACATTAGAGCAATTATTCGTATTTCAATTTTCTTTTTCAAAAAAAAATTTTCACAACTAACTACAGCTACTAAAATGAATCTGTAATAATGTAATTTGTAGGAAAAATGTGCAAAATATCGTAAGAAAGTGTAATTGTTTATCAGAGGTACGATAAAATTATTATCGATTATTCGTTGAACAGAGACACCTCCTTCTGGCCGATGGACTCTTACTAGAATTTGAAAAGAGAATGGCGCAATTTCAGTGCCAGAATATTTAAAAAAAACGGCAAATAGTGAGGTAATTACCAATTCCATCATATGGGGTATGCAAGCCAAGAAAAAAACGTGACGGTCCAATTTGTTCTTCACAAGTACCGCTGTGAATTCCGGCATTCGCCTGTGTAGTGTCGAAGCAGAGACCGGCAACCCATGTTTGAACTTGCAGGAATTGTCGATTACTTTCAGAACAGCTCCATAACTACTAGATGCTACTTTTGCTCTTACGGATTTTATAAGGGTTGGCAACAACTTCTTAGGATTTTTCCATCTGAATCAGGACTGTTATCCGATCCAATTTCCTTCCATCCGATTCTGGAAGTTTTCCATCAAAGTGGACGACAAGCAAAGTTTAAGATTGAACTACTTTCCGTAGTCAATGGAGAAGGTCTTGATATTCTCAACGCACTTGGGCTTTGTGAAGTCTGAATAGATGCCCGAGGCCACACTGCCATAACTACTAGAATGGAAACTTTCCGCCGTGGACATTTTCTTCTTCCGAGTGAAAATTTTTAGACGTTGAAGAACCTCTCCCACTGCAGGGAGTTGAAAAACCATTTCCATTTGGTAATATTTCAGTTCTCTCACCATCCACATAGTATCTTGCTTTCTTGTAGTCATTTACTGAAAGGGAATATAATAAAGATAGTAAATGGTAAACAAGAGCCTTATAGTTTTTGAAAAATGCGAAAACCCAAAAACACCCTTTCCTTTTTCAGGTAATAAAATTTTAACAGTTAAATGTACAATTATGAACATGAAATTTTATATATTTGTGTAAGCAGGCAAGATGGGCAATTTATATATTTTGCATTCATGTGAAAAGTTTTAGAAATTACGTAGGATTACCGATACCGAGAAATATCGAATTATTTTGTTCATTACCGATATTTTTTGTCTTTTTTAAAAAAAATAATTCCTAACTGGTAGATTCTACAAATAATTTACGTAAATGCAAAAATGAGCATCTCATCTAATTATACAAGCCTACAAAGTTTAATTATTTTATATTTTATGGTTAAAATTTTATGACCAAAAATACAAAAAAAGCAAAAATTCACTGGTTCAGAAATTTCATACAATATTCAGGATTAAGGAGATCCTTAATATCAAAATACACGAATGAAATTTATGATGTTTTTTTAATATTCAACTACTGCATTTTTATCAAGTTCTTTATCTCCTTTGCTTTGCTATTTTTCTTTTAAATGAATTTTTTATGCTCTGTTTAAATGATTTGGAAATGTAACTAATATATTGTTGATTCAGTGATTGAGTCCACTACAATTTTGATAGGTTGATTGAAAGTTCCAAAGGCAAATATCAACATTTATTGAGGTTGCTCAGTTATGGATCTCTGTACACACCTTTCAAGATAGGATCCTTGTCATAGCCGGATCCAATACAGAATAATCTTGAACTCCAGGCTTTGTAATTTGTGATGGTAAACCGCACGAATGCACTACACGCTATACTGTATATGTAGATTCCAGAAAAATGAATGCTCGAATAAAACTAGCCTAGGGCTTGAAGGCAATAACAGGTGACCAGGACAAAGGAATACTTAGAGTATGTCCGACCGCTACAATATATACTAACCGTTCATAATTCAAATATGACAGAAAATTATTATGGTGATACTGAACGAATAAAATAAATTTTAGGAACGCTTATTGACCGACACACTTTGTTTTTGTTTTTTTTCCTTTCAAAAATACCAGCTTCTCAAAGTTTGGTTCAGCTAGCAGTCTTGTCCGTTTGGGTCTCAAGATGTCCTTCCCAAGAAAGAGAAGGACCTTCCCACCAGCGGAAGAGGATACAAAATATGTGTTGTATTTTATGAAAAGGCTGGTGGAGATCTGCTTTCTAATGAAGATAGAGTCGGTAAATCCTTTCGGTATTTGTGCGAGACTGATACTGCAGATACTGACCGTCCACCCAGCGAAGAGGTTATCGTAAGGCATGCTTTTGTCGGCTAGAATTACTGTCGACCGTCATAGATGACTGTACTCATTTTAACGTCCGAGTAAGGCGAAGCCAAGCCCAAGGAAAGAACAACTCTCATTCAGCTACCCGATCAGTTACGAGCCTGGGTTTCTCGCTTTGTTAACTGTTAACAAAATAATTTTTAGCGAGAGTTAAAAAATTATTGAAAAATGTAAATTATATTTAATTAATGATTAGTCAAAAAATTACCTTCGTTATATATATATATATATATATATATATATATATATATATATATATATATATATATATACTATATATATATATAATATATATATTATATATATATATATATATATATATATATATATATATATATATATATAATATAATATTATATATATATAATATATATATCCCGAAACAGTAAACATCACAACGGAGTACCCCAAGGCGCAATCTTATCACCCACATTATTCAACCTTTTCACAGCCGACCTCCCACAACCACAAAAAGACCATACAAACATAACAACCTGTGCGGATTACATTACCATAGCCACTACACACCGGAACCTAATTACTGCCATAAACCTGACGCGACAATACATCAACCAACTTCAAACATGCTTACAGAAAACAGAATGTTTGCCTCACCAAACAAATCATCAGTCACATTGACCACCGACAGTCAACTTTGCACCACACACTCCCAAGTCTACTTAAACAACGTTGTCATACCCCTCAACAAAACTACCAAAATCCTTGAGTAACACTTGACACTCATCGCACCTTTACAAAACGCACAGACAACATAATTTCATCAGCAAACAAGAAACTAAATATATTAAGAACCATCGCCGGCACAGACTTCACAAACAACAAACGAACATCCACCACCATATACAAACAATACATTCGTCCGACTCTAAATTATGCCTCTCCAACATGGCGCCCATTATTAACAACAAACAGCATAAAGAAACTCCAAACAACACAAAACAAAGCACTACGAACCATAACAAGATGTACAAGAACTACACCGCAACAACACCTACACGAAGAAACCAAAATTCTACCCACAGACATTCACCTGGACATGATAGGCACATAATTCTTTGCCAAAACCCAAACACCCCAACATCCATGCCACATAGCCCTCTCCAACCTCACCCACCACAGACTCAAATAACCTCCCTCTTCACCAGCTCTATATTACAAACAAATTCTGAACAACATTCCACCTCCACCAAACAACACATCATACATCAAACAAATTCACACGACACTACCTAAGACGCAGACCACCAAGCAACATTTTAAACAAACAACCACCAGAAATGGCACCAGAATTCAACTCTCTGCCAAGAACTAGCCAGTCATCCTTAGCCAAATTAAGATGCGGCCACCACCCAAACTTGCAACACTACAAATACAGATTTAACCTCAACCAAACCACTGCAAATATCTGTCCAAACTGTAACCAGGTCCCGGGAAACACATCCCACTTTTTTCTCTCCTGTCTTTCTAACTCTCAACCCAGAGCAATCTGGAGCATTTCAACACTGGAAGATATCTGGAGGAGGCCGGTTGAGGCGGCGGGGTATTTGGACGCAATATGTCCTCTCCGATAAAGGGGTGGTCAGTGGTGAGAAAGTAAAAAGAAAGTAAAGTAAAGTATATTATAGTATATATATATATATAGTATATATATATATATATTATAATATATATATATATATAATATATATATATATATATATATAAATATATGTAATTGCATACATACAGCTATTTATCTGAAGATATATATATTATATAATATATATTTATGATATATAATATATATATATATATATATATATATATTATATATATATATATATATATATATATAATCTATATATATATATTTATATAATATATATAATATTATATATATATATAATATATATTATATATATATATTATATAATATATATTATTATATATATTATATATATATATATATATATATATTATATATATATATATATAGTATATATATATAACAGTCAATATGATGACTATCCAAACTTATGCACCTTGGCGAAGTCAATTCTGGAATATTCTACAATATTCCAGCCCGAGGTAAATGTTTTTTAAATAAATCGAAATTATTATTATTATTATTATTATTATTTTTATTATTATTATTATTATTATTATTATTATTATTATTATTATTATTATTATTATTATTATTATTATTATTATTATTATTATTATTATTATTATTATTTTTATTATTATTATCATTACTTCAGAGAAAGTTTGAGAGATAAAAAGACCTGGTACTTAAAAATTCAAATTTTATTTAAATGCATTAATTGAAGATAGGGTATAACATTGGATCGTGGATGCTCATTAATGTTCGCACATTTTGGCAAGAACTTTACATATGCGCAAACACTTTCTGACGGACAAAAATTTGCATAAAAATATATTAAAAAAGACATGAAAATGCTTATCACATTCATTTTTATGGGCACAAACAATAATTAAAGGTTCTAGCAATCGCGCACAGATCAGACAGAACAATTGTGTTCACCCATACAATAAAATCTGATGAGGGTTAAGAAAATAATTTTTTTCCCAAGAAAGAAACATAATTTACAGTTGATAGCTTGTACAATTCAAACGGCAGTAGAAATTTTCAAAAACTTTTGGGTTAAAATTTTTGTAAAAAGTATGAAGAACAGATATATTTTCTTACACGCCTTCTAATTAACTTCTTCACGCCATCCCTGTTACTTATTCATTACAGAATGCTGATCGTAGTTCTTTTTGGTACACATCTGGTGTGATTTTATTAATTCAGCTTTTCTTGAAAAGGCGGAGTTTATGGCTTTTCGTCACCATCTCTTTCACTGACACTTTCCAATTTATGCAGCTTCGAAATGTTCAATTACTTTTTTTGTACTGTATCTTTTACAAAGATCTTTTAGACTCCCAAGTCGCGTACCTCCTTCTATAAGGATTGTTTTTGTGACCCCTCATACCACACAGTTTCGACCTATTCACTCCAACTCTCTGACTATATACTTGGCTGCTATGCTCATTCTTTCAAGTACTCTATTATTAATGTCTAGAACACTCCTTTTATTTTCCTTACTTCCTTGCCATACACATTTTTTGACTTTTAGGGCAGTTTAGGGCAGGATTTGGTTTGCCTCTAATTATTGTTAGTAATTATGTCGGTCTTACGAGACTTTTGCGAATGTAGAAATAATTTAGATATCTTAATCAAAGATGAATTACTGAAAATGTTTTTAGACCAGTGTTAAATGTGCATGAAATTATTATATTCTTCGAATTCGTTTAGAGTCTGGTAAACTATTAATGGATCAAATTAGAAAATGCTTATAAAATTAAACTACTTTGTATAGTCTGGTTGAAAATGACCTCCTTTTGATTATGGTTTTGACCTAGAGTAGCGGCTTTTTAAAAAGGGTAACAAGGTTATAAATCCAATATTTAATGAAAATTTCTTAGCTTAAAAGCTCAAAGACCATAGATCCGGACAACCAAATATGCAACGAACCAGTCTTCTAGAATCCAGAGCTCTATGAGTCAGCAGTACCCTTGATTGGTTATAACACTCTAAGATTAGAATATAATAGTATTATATATATATATAGTATTTATACGCTTAGAGTTTTTTCACCCAATTCTGGGAAGGATATACCTAGAAATGAAGGAGGAATGGGAGTTTCACAAATAGATAATATATGAAATAATATTATTATAAAAAAGAATTATAAATATATTACCATAGGAGCATCAGGCAGGAATATGATAAATTAATTGCAGCGTTTTGCGAGTGTATTATTTATTATTATTATATATATACCATTTTAGTTTATATACATACTATATTTATTTACTTAAATATTTATTATTTTATGTTTTTTTATGAATAACATTACATTAATATACAAATTTAAATATTAATATTAATCTCACTATTAATTTTATATTAAATAACTAATTTAATATATTATATTTGTGGATAAGTTAAGACTATATCTTATTTATATTTATTGTGTTTTTAAACGACTAATTTGATTTTTTGATTTTATGGTGGTTATTCGACTAGGATAAATTTAAATAAGTTTACATTATATAGATTTATAAATATAAATAAAATACAATAGTCTACAATCAGTTATAATTAAAAATTTTTGTGCTAATTGAATATGTGGTAAAATAAATACTAAATTAATCATATATATTGAGATAACGATAGTAATTGTATTGGTGTGTGTTTTGGTAGTATCTTTGTGATATCCTGATATAGGGTTAACTTAATATTTAATATCTAAATCTAGTATTAGTAAGCCTTGTGGATTTTCATACGAATTTCGATTAATTATGTATTCATATCGTAGATCATTGTTTCAGACTAGATATTTTATGAATTCTCATACCTACATAAGATAACCCAATAAAGCCCATGTCCTTGTATCATAATAATATGTATTAACTTAGACAAAGTATCTTACTTCTCGCAGAGTGCTGAAAGACCATTTTATTGTACTTACAGATTTAAACACTGTAAGTAATCTGACTTTTGACTTACCCTGTATTTATCATTTAGAGTAAAAACGTACCTGACTATATATTGACAACTTCAGTAAGATGTATTTAGTTGTTTATAACTTTATGCTATCAACGTTATTTTAATCAACAACAAGGTATCACAAAAAAAACCAATAAAGTCAGTTTCGGGGTATGAAGTGAAATTGAATAAAAGATTATAAAACAGAATACGCTGGAAAGATATTATTCACTTATTCTTCACGCCAATTCTCTGCTTTCTGGTGGTCTATTAATAAAGTAATACGGATGCATAATTGGTAAAAGTATAAATTTGCTGGCAGTTGTTTTTCTGAAAATCTATGTCTTCTTAAAGAGGCTGAATAGTGAGATCAATGGGATTTTGACAGTAGATACAGAAGCTGTTCCAATTTACAGCAGAGTTTTCAGACATGGAAATGATTTTGCTTTTATGTTGTTTGAGTATTTTTCATTTTCCTAGATGGTGTAAGTTTTCCTAAAGACACTAAACGAAACTTTCATAGTTCAGTTAAAAATATTAACATTGGCAGGATATAGTGCAGATCAGCATTTTTTGTCGATTGATTTCGTCTTTTGACAACCTTCAATAATTTCTTTTGGATTTGATCAGAGGTATATAATAAATTTTGTGTTGCGTGAATGAGTGTATTCTTTTGGTGTGAGTAAGTTTAAGTAGTAGGTATTTAATTTGTGGTGAAGATGTGATTTATATTACTACTCGAATTGGGTCTTGTTTTGCCTGGAATCCACGATAATAGAAATCGTCTGAGTGTGTTTTTGTTTGATTTTATTATCATTTTAAATTTATTTATCTAGAAATTTGTTTATGGAAAATTAGTCAATATATATTATTGTCTGAGTCCAACGGGTTTAACGAAGCTTAAGGCAATGTTGGAATTGTATTTTTTATTAGGTTGGAGTCTCTGAAGAAAGTTTGTTTTCTTATTGTGGCATTAGTAGATGTCAAATTTCGGATAATGTTTTTAGGTCATTAATAACCAAAATAAGCCGAGGGCTTACACAGTGAAAATATAATCTTTTTTCATATTTTTGTTACGTCGCAGTTTTCTTTTGAACCCTATGTCATATCCTGCCAATGCTGCGCAGCTGTCGTAACATTGACAATGCATAGACTCGCTTCAAAACAATAAATACGGTTGTAAATGGTTATGAACTTACAAGATACTATCAAACCCGAAATTCTTCTCGACCAGTCATTTTTTCAAAGATCGAAAAACCTGTAATGGCTATAGGATAATTGTTCGTATGACGCTGACAAAATCCGCGTTTCGATCTGCTCAATATGAAGTAGACAAAAATTCTTATTGCAACCAGAACAATCAATGATTTTTCTTTAGATCAATCTCCACAGCAAATTTGGGATCAGTTCAGATTTGAATCATAGAGACGTCTAGACGTCATCTTTGTCCTTGAATATGTTCTTTCCAGTCCACATCACCACATTATATTCCAGCGTAATCAGGTCTTCAAAAATCCGTCTGACAAACAAGTATTCGCGACAGAAAATTAATGGTCTTCCAGAATTGTGTATTTATATTATCTTTTATTTCTCTAGCAATTCTTTTTTTAATGTGTCTGTACTGCGAGCTGCATATCAACGGACTAAGCTAGTATTTCGTTATTAATTTACAGCTTTGGGGGCGCCAAATGCTAGTACGACATGACTGAGAAGTTCTAGGGAGAATAATGTGCAGAGACCACCTGTAATATAAAGCACAAAGTAGTTTTTGACTTTAAGCAATATGAACAAGGAAACACAGTTAAAACTTGTAGACAAAAATTATATACCAACGTTTATGAATAATCGGATTTAAATAAGTAATGTACTAACTATCATTATACTATTGTATATGATGTATTGTTTTTCAGGAGTTTTTTCTATAATAGACGCTTAAAACGTCGTCTGGCAAAACATATTAGGTTTAGGTTCATACTTTTTTTTTCGCCAAGATTTGGGGGGGGCAAGCGCCCCCCCTCCCCCTGCCCCCACTGCGTTACGTCATATATATATATATATTATTATATATAATATATGTATTGATATATTATAATAATATTTATATTATATAATATTATAAGTTAATATTTATATATATAAGTATATATATAATATATATACTACATAAATATTATAATATAGTATTAGTATATAGTGTCTTTTATCAGAGGTGGGCTACCTATGCAAAGATTCTTTTTGTTAGGTGCTGTCAATTTCGCAATTCCGCTAACTTGGTAGGACATTCCTCAAGTTCGCAATTTCGAAACTTTTTCTGCTTCGCCAGTCCGCCTATCACATTTGGTAGAATTTCCAACATTTCACCTCTTCGGTCGACCTAATTCAAGTCGCATATCTCGCACGCTTTTTGGACTTCGCAGTCGCTTCGCAAATGCGGGCTTGATTTCTATGCTAATAAATTTTTCCACTTATTGAAGTCTCACAACAGTCCGCTAAAGACTTTAAATTGTTAGTGTAAAAATAATTTCACATAAAATTTATTTACAACTTTAATTATTTGTTTAATATTTAGAGTTTTAATGTTTAATCTTATATAATCTATAGCAATTATTAGTATAAAGTACATCATAATATATACAAAATTAGTAATATATAATAGTAATAATGTAATATATATTAGTATGTAAGTATATATTTTATATATAATATATATATATAACATACTAATATAATATATATATTATAATATATATATATATTATTATATTATAAGTTTAATATTTAGTCCTATAACTTACTAGTCGTAGTATATAACTATAGGTATATATGTAATAGTACCTTACTATTATATGATGATAGTATATTGCACTTTTGAGAGAGGAAAATGGAGGGGGAAAAAAAGGGGTGAGGGGGGGGAGAGCGGGGTTGGGGTAGCCACACGGGAAAAAGGTGTGGGCGGAATGGAGGAGTCTTTTACTGCCGGGGTGGGGCGGAGGCAGGGAAGCCTGGGATTCTTCTTAGATATGCTCTTACTATCATTTATTTTATTTACTCTCCTAAATGTAGCACAAATTAAAAACTATGTTAAAAGACAACATACATGTGTAGTTCATGAGCATTTACTTTTTACAATGAATATAATTTAGAAGAAAGCTAGTGTCGTACCGACACGGCGAACTCTTCAGGCTAAGGGACTGGATTTCTTTCTTGAACTTATCAAGATGAAATGTGTTATCGCTGGTCATGCTATTTTTATATCGTCATGGTGTTGAAATATTTTGATGTTTTCAGTAGTTAAAGAGCCATATTCGATCTTAACTTCACCAGGATGCTTATTTGTAGTTGTTACTATTATAAATGCAAAAGAATTCCATGGATTTTGCCGATTGGTTCGTGTGAGTTGATTATTTTAATCGTGTTTTATATTGTTTGATATTTGAATATAGATGTGTTAGTCTTTAGCCTTTAGAAAATAAACATGAATTTGTGCTGTCTGAGTGCAGGTCATTTGTATGTCGATATTTTTTGCTTCTTTTACCGCGCATTAGGACCTACGGGCGAGACTTGGCGTGGTGGCTGCCTGGTGACATATCACATCTTTGACCGGGTATGCACGCGTCATTGCTCTCCAACTTCCCTCTCTGGTTTCTTTTCTCTTTGGCTTAACTTTGTCTAGGTTTTCTCGTCGAAATCGCTTCATATTCGGCTGTTGTTGACTGGGGCGACTTCTTTTTTTGTTAATTGGTGGTTTTTCTCAGGGTTCTGTCCTCTCCCTCTACTTTTATTCCTACTTTCATTAAGTGATCTTCTCACATGCACATCTAATCTCTATCTCATCTCGTAATGCGGTGACTCGACCCTGTCTTCTTCCAACATATTTCAATTCTGCTCCCAACTTTTACTTCTAAATTGCCTTCGTCTTAATTCTTTTGCCGATTCTATTTGGCTCTGCTGATCCTGGCAGAATTTGAGGGGTGGGGTCGTCTCTGAAGCCTTGTGAAATATTAATTCTTGAGAAACTTCAACGCCTAGCACAGTCGTCTCGCTTAAGACCCTTCCAAATTTCCTTAATTTCTTTCGACGGTTCCTCGTCTCTCCTGTTGACAATATGCACATCCTTGGCCTTAACATAAACAAAAAATGGAATTGGATAACGCTCGTTTACACACAACGTTTGCTAGGGGGAGGCCTCAAAGATAACTGGAGTTCTGTTTAGCTTTCGAGACTTTTTTTTCGCTGCTTCTCAGTTATCGCTAATACACTGGGCTCATCACCCCATGTTATGTGAGTACTGCTTATCATTTCTGGAGAGGGCTTCTGGTCTCACCCGGATTTTGGACATGGTCGAGTCAAAAGCCAAAAGACTTAATAAACTGTTTTTGGACTTTCCACTTCTCTTGACCATCTATCGTCCTGCGGCGCGATGTTGGTTGCTTTATCTCTTTTCTTATAGGTCAATCGCAGGCCAGCGGCAGGTGCTCGAGGGAACTTGTCATCGCCGTGTCACCAAACCTTTGCGGACGATCGTCGTAACTACTAGGGTGATTGTGATCTGCGCTCAGAGTTCTTGTGTGGAATAGTTAGGTAACTCAAGGCAGTTCGCATGTCGGTGCTTCCTTCTTTTCTGCCACCTCGTTACTGTGAATTCTGCTTGCCCATCTCTGTGTTCCTTCTGATTTTAATCTCGCCTCACTTCAAAGCCTGCGTCTGTGTTCATCTGCGTATATTTGCGTTAAGTGTGCTTCTGAGGCGTGCAAACACCCCCGTTCAATGATATGCTGATTCGCCCTTGAGTGATCGGTGACGAACTGAATATATATATAATGGTTACTAGTATTATTAATATATATTTAATATATATACTATTATTATTATAATATTAATATATATATGAAATATATATATGTATATATATTATATATATATATATATATATTATTATTATATATTTTTATATATTATATATATATATATATTATATATATATATACCTTAGTTCAATTAAATGAAATTATTTCTATTTTGCCAAATTATTTTTTGTACATTCTACTATTAATAACCTCTAATATTTACATTTGTTTTGTTAAAATCTCAAGGATTGAAGAAACAACAAACTTTAGAGCTTGCGGGATTTGAGATTTATAATTGCGGAATTGATTTGGTATTTCGCTAACTGCAATTGCACAATCTCTTTTCAACATTATCTGCAATCGTAAACCGCGAAGTATTTTGTATCACAATTGTGGAAATGCGGAACTAAATTGTGAATGCCACCGTCGGATATTATGATATATATACTTTTAGGGTTTGGTGTGGCGGTATTGTGTTGGGTATTTATCTATAAATATTAATATATATATATATATATATATATGAGGATACTATATAGCATTAGCGATATGAGGTATTTACAGGAACTAGATAAGTATATCGTACGTTATAGTATTATTATAGTTAATATTTAAATATATATATGTAGTCAGGTTAGGGTTACCATTTGGTAAGTGAGAATGCGGTTATCTCTCCCATTTAAGGGGTCTTAGAGAGATCGTACGATCCTGAAACTTGGTACCCCCCTCTTTTGAGGAGGTAAGTAGTAGAGCATACATAACCACTAGGTCAAAATAATTTTTTATTTTTTTAATGCCTTTTTTTTAAGAAAATTGTTTTTTTGGGAAAAGGTACAAATAAATTGAGAGAGTAAATGTATAATAAATAGACAAATTAATTAATGAATAAATAAATAAATATAATAAATAGTAAATAAATAATAAAAAATAATTAAAGGAGGAAAACTGAGAAAGAATGAAGAGTAAGGATTTATAATAAGGTGAAAAAGTTGAGAATTTATGAGTTTTAAGTATTTTCTTTGTTCTTAACACCTGTTGTATCTTCTGCTGTTGCCTTTATAATTGATTAATTATTATTATTGATTATGTATTATTATATATATAGTACCTTAATCTACTTATATATACAACTGTTTTTATAATTATATATATATATATATAATATATATATTTATATTCTATAAGATATATAATAATATACTATATAGGTTAATCTTAGAAGAGTCATATAATATAGAATATACTCATTATTATGTATGATAATATATATATATTATATATGATATAGAGAGAAGAGAGAGGAGAGAAGAGAGAGAGAGAAAGGAGATAGGAGAGCACTTTCGGTGCTCGTCCACACTATGCCCGAAACTCTATCCTGAGGCCGGGCGATATCACTCGGCACCAGATAGATCTGGCAGTACAGCGTTTCGCCCGGCCAGCAGAGCAATTGTACATGTTGCGACCGGATTTTTATAAAACTATCATTCTATTTTTTCAGGTGCAGAGTTCATTTTTTGGTTTATATTTGATGATAATGTTTGAGATTTTTCTTTATTATTGTTATTATGTAGTATATTATTATTATTATTATATCATTATTAATTATTATTAGTTATTATTATTAATTATTATTATTCTTATATTATTATATTATATTATTAAATATTATATAATATAATATATATAATATTATAATAATGCATTATTACTACTATATATATATATCTATATATATATAGTATGTTATATATAGCTAAATGATATATATAATACACGGAGTCGGAGTCTGATAAGAAGTCAGAGAAGAATCCGGAGAAATGAGCCGTTGTGGCTGCGGTGATGAGTTAGTATATATTTGCTATATAATACAATATTGGTTTCAATGTATATGTTTATAATGCAGTAAAACTCGAATATGATAGTTTCAAGATCTTAATGGGTATCTGTGAACCCTTCTAAGAGGGTACACATCCGAAGAGGACAGAGTGCTTAACAGAAGAAGAGAATGCACGGAATACATAAGAGAAGAAGATGGAGAAAGGAAGAAGGAAGGAGAATGAAGAACGAATAAGAAGGAATCGGAGCAGGTGTCGACACCGGTGTGGTGTGGTGTGGTGCGGTGCCGAGTTAGTAGACATTCGTTTAATAATACAAAATTATTATCAATGTACATGTTTATAAGGCCGTAGATCTCGAATATGATAGTTTCAGAACCCCTATTGGTGTTTGATGACCCCAGAAGGGGGGAATCACGCCTGAGAAGAGAATAAAAGCACAGAGTGCTCAGCAGTAGAAGAAATTCGGGTGGAAAAGAGATGAAGAAGATGGAGAAAAAAGGAAGGAGGAGTCAGAGAAGCTGTCAGAGCCGATGTTAGGACCGGTGCTGGAGCCGGTGCGGAGCCGATTTAGTAAACATAGGCTTAATAATACAATATTTGGTTCAATGTATATTTTTTATAAAAACGTTAGAGTTGATTATGATTTTTCAGAAACCTGAAGGGTATCTGTCAGCTCCCAGGATGGGGTTCCTGGTCGAAAAGCATAGAGTGCATGGTTGAGAAGAAATGCACAGAGTGCATAAAAGAAGAGGAAGATGCAAGATGAAAGGCAATAGATGATTCAGAGGAATCAGAAATGGAAGATCCCCTTATGAGATGGGGACCGAACCCCAAAACGGGGCTTTTACCCATAAAAAGGGGGTTGCTGGAAATCTTGAACACTGGAGAATCTAATCATAATAATAATTACATAATAACCAAATTCGTCACAATAATTATATATAGTATATATATATATATATATATATAGTATTATATATATATATATATAATATAATTACTAGTTATATAATATTAGTTATAATAGTGATATATAACAATATTTATATGCAAAATAGATAAATAATATTGTGTTCTATATATTATATATAATACTACTATTGAAGTCTTAGAACAAGAGCTTATAATTATAGAGCATAGAATATTAATGACAGGTTTCAGTCTCATCTCTCTCTCTCGCAGCATCTATCATCGAATCTCTCTCCTCTTCTCTCTCTTATCTCATTCCTCTCTCTCTCTCTCTCTTTAATAATTGTCTACTCTTAGACCTAATATCAGCATTGCTGGTTCACATGACAGATCTGTTCAAACATATCAGGTGTCATTTGTATTGCATCGCACATAGACATCCCGTTTTCTAAAGGTTGAATGCTGACATTATATATTTTCAAATGTTTTTTCTTTTTCGAAACAGTAGAAGTCAACTAATGATATTTCTTTTATTAATTTGAAAACATGTATGTATTTTTGCTTTGCATTTTATTCATTTTATTTTATGGTTCAATTTGTATGTTTACTTGTCTTTTTAATTTTATTTATTTTCAAATATTAATTATTTTTATTTTTTTTTTCATTTTTAAGAAAAATTATTTTGTTTTAAACCTTTTTTATTTATTTATTAATTTTAATTTTATTTATTTAAAAAAATATATATTTTTAAAAATTTTTATTTATCTCTAATTTTATTTGTTTAAAAAAATTTAAAACATTTTAATTTTTAAAATTTTTTATTCTTCTTATGTTTAGAACGTTAAAAAAAATTTACGTTTTACTGATGTTAAACAGTAAAGCGTAAGGCGTAACCGGCAAACCAACCCACCTACCCAGCCATGATCTATTGACCCATTACCTTAAGTCATATTTTGGGTATCATTTTGTGTAAACATAAGAATAATCATATTAATAAAGATGATAAGCAAAAGTGAAAGTAGTATTGAACCCTCAAAACAGTAAACAGTAACGCAAACCACGCACCCATCCCTCAAACCAATCAATGATCTATCGATCTATTGCTTTAAGTCATATTTTGGGTATCATTTTATATAAACATAGCATAAAAATAACTGTTCTTTGAAATAAAATTTATGAACGAAAAGGTGGTAATAGATCCTGAATATTTGCCTAAGGGAGTAAAGAAGCACCTACCCCACTTTCTAACATCCTTATTATCGATTTATTGTTTAAGTCATATTTTGGTATATATATATATATAGTAAATATATATATAAGGAAATAGTGTTTTATTCTAATATATAACTATAATATATAATATATATATATAAAATATATAATTAATATTATATATAATAGTATATAATATAAATATACATATTATATATAGTTATATAATAATATATAAAAATAATAATAAATAGTATTTATATACTATATATTATTAATATGTATAGTAATATATTATATAATATATAATAAAATTTATAATATTAAAAATAATAGTAAAAAAAAAAAATATTATCTAAAATAGTATAATATATATAATAAAAAAGTACTAATAGTATTATAATATATAAAAGGTATAAGTCTTACTAAATACTCTAATAGTGCCATTTCGTCAGAATCTACATTTCCTTTGAACTTATTATCTATATATAGCCTTATATACTATAGTATATGAGAGGAAATCAGTTTGATCTTAACGCTTGTCGGGTTTTCCCTATCGATAATCGATACGAAAGTAATCAATAGAGTGATAAAAAAAATGTATTCATAAATATGTTTTAAAATAAAACTCAAAATTTAATATAATTAATTAATAACAATAAGACATAATAATATAATAATCAATAATAATAATGAATGATAAATAAAATAAAGAATAATATAAATACATAAAATAATAATAATAATAATAAATCATACATAATAATAAAAAACACAACACTAAAAACAAGTGAATGATTAATCGGATGTACTATAGGGGCTGCATTATTTCAAAAGCCCTAAGTACCCGGTAGGATTGAGGGTAGAAGTGAGAACAAGGCTAAGATATCTATATATATATATATAACGTAAAGTAATTTAGCATATATAATATATAGTATAAATATAAAATAGATAATAATTGATTTACATTTATAGTATATACCTATATACTAGTATAATAGTATATTATAATATAAGGAATATATAATAAGACGACTTAAACTAATACCTACTTTCCTTGCGATTATCTCCAACAATCAATTGGTTAATTATACATTAGACTAAAGTCATTATTTAGCAAAACTTAAGAAAAAAAAAATTTCATAACTCGTTAACATCATCTTTCCTACGGACCAAAAGTCGAGAATAATGCTAACATAATCAAAAGGTTTCATATCAATTAAGCAACTATTCATAATCTGAATTAAGAACAATAAAATGTGATAACAAAAACGTTTAATATATACTACTCACGCAACGAATAAACTGCTAAATTGAATTAAAGTTCGCATACTTAACAACAGTAAAGTAGACTAACGTTCACCTACAAAGCTTAACGGCTATCCAAAGCCGACGTTTTTATTGGGTCTGGCGACGAGCACCTGGGAATTTTTGTGACGCAAGCCACCGCACCTCAACGCAAACTCAAGTTCTTGCACCAACCACGCTCTCCGACCCACGCCGCACCCACTCTATAAATTTAAAAATACACCAATCGGGTTTAATAGCTGAATTTGGTGATGAGCGCAGCACGATCCAATCGACAAAAATTAGCGTACAGTACGCCTGGTGGGGCCAACTCCTAGTTTTTACATCATAAAGTTTTCACTCAATAAGCTAACATACATTAAACTGAACTAAAGAACATAAAATGTAACAACAAAAGATCTCACATCCTTACGACACGAATAGAAATAAACTAACATGAACATTTTTACCTATCAAAACATGTATATAACATTGCCTGAAAGAACATAATGTATCATAAACAACACTTGAGTTTTAATTAACTACTATACAGCAACAGATCAGTGTATATCAGGATAAAGTACTAAGATGGACTAGCAAAACGTGCTCCCCTACTTTTCATCATATCATAGAACAATTGTATGTTAGTTTTCCCCCATTAACATAGTAATATTACAAAACAAGAATTTATCAATAACTACCTGCCTAAGTTACTGAACTATGAATAAATGCCACACACACACATGCACACTCCATATACATCACATTAATTATAGAGACACTTTATTTAATACATTATCTAACCAAACCTGTAATCTAACTTATGGAATTACATGCTTATTTCTTTAACGTCTGCATCTGTGTTCTTTTCCTAAACGTTGTTTAACATTT
This sequence comes from Trachelipus rathkii, assembly GCA_015478945.1. Lineage (NCBI taxonomy): Eukaryota > Metazoa > Arthropoda > Malacostraca > Isopoda > Trachelipodidae > Trachelipus > Trachelipus rathkii. The sequence goes on from JABUQX010056602.1 coordinate 49,269, forward strand.
ATAGTTTTTCACATGCTAGTAAATAAATTTAGTTTTTATTTATAATTTTTTAAGTTGTTTAATTCTTCTTTATATAAACATTTTATTAAAAAGTTTATTTAATATTATTTTATATTTTTATTTTGTTTATTAGTTTCATTTGTTAAGTTTTATATTTTATAAGCTTTATTTTTAAACTTTTTTACAGTCTTATTAATTTTAAATTTTTTATGTTAAACTTTTTATTCATAAAATTTTATTATTTTATTTTAAAAAAGGTTTTAAAAATTAGATTTTTACTAAATCTGTATCTAATTAAAAAATATTATATTCTATTAGTTGACCTAGGAAGCAGTAAAGCAAGTTAGGCGCATTACATTATTGACTCAACTAACACATTTTCATTACTCTAAACTCTGCTGCTACGAGGTGTGTTGTGCGTGTGTTAGGGTAATAACGTTGTATTAAATTGGGTATTCTGGTAGTTGAGACTTTAAAGGCTGCACGCATAGAATTTAGTGTCGATGGTTTGCAAATAACGATTCGTTTGGTAAGCTGAGTATTGATAGGTAGTAGGTTAGGAGGTGTTAATGACTGACACCTGTCTTGTTAAAAAAATTCTGTGAAATATGGTGACTGAAGGAAATGAATGGAAAAAGTTAAATATGAATAACCAAACAAGAGGGGATGAAAGAAAATAATGGAAAATAGGTTAGCTGGCTGCTTTGGTCAGAGTGCAATGGTCCAGCCGTGGCATGAAGATACCAGGTTTGATTTGGAAGACATACGGAACCCTTTTGTTACCATGACTAGCCGTGAGTTATTCCAATCTGAGTGTCTGTAGGAATTGCTATTCTTTGGTTTTTAGCAGTATGTGTGAATAGTTTAGAAGTTGTTCCCCTTATGTTGCTTTCGTCCGCGGAACTAATGATAGATTAGCTTTTTTAATGTATAAACTTTTATGTAAAAAGGTATACAGATGACTATCACAGATATACAGATGACTCGCATAGGTATAAAGATGAATCTTATAGGTATACAGATGACCCTCATAGGTAAACAGATGAATCTTATAGACCACAAACTATAAATACAAAATTATAGCTTATATAATATATATTGCATAAGACTAGCCGTATTTTGGACGCTTTATTGTATGGGCTTCACCCATATTTTATATGTTAATCAGATCACCAAAATTTTAAACAAGTGATTTTTGTTTTAAATATGAGGTGCAATAAAACTTTTGGATAGCATTTTTTGATTTTTTAATTTAATTTTAATTTCATTTTATTTAAATTTTTAACATTATATATATATATATATATATATATATATATATATATATATATATATAAAAACATTATATAAATATATATATATATATATATATATATATATATATATATATATATATATATATATATATATATATATATATATATATATATATATATATAAGTTTTTGTTTTATTTATATATATATATATATATATATATATATATATCTATATATGTATATACATATATATAAAATTTAGTATATATATATATATATATATATATATATATATATATATATATATATATATATATATATATATATATATTGCGTCGTTTTTTGGCTAACTACTCTTGAGATGAATCCTGCTTTGACTCGGAGAATGCTTCGGTCATCGCTGAAAAGGTGGGGACCATAATCACCGATGGGATGAGCAGGTTCATTCCATCTTCAACTAAATCTTATTCTCCCCAAAATCCCTGGTTCGATGGAGCTTGTTCTTGCCCCATTCAGGAGAGAGACATTGCTTATCGGGCATGGAAAAACTCGTTCTCCTATCACTCTTTCTGATTTTCATTCTGCTCGGAATCATTGCAGGAATATTATTCGACAGTTTCACTAAAAGAAAGTGCGACAACCTGCTTGGTTTTCCTACTGATAAAAATTTCGGCCTCTTGCCAAAAACATCTCTAATAACTTTTGTAAATCTGCCTCTCCTCCCCTTATTCGCTCTGACGGTTCTGTAGCTAACTCTCCTTCTGAAAAGGCCAATCTCTTCGGCCTCCTTTTTTTCATTTAATTCTACCCTGCACGATTCTGGCATCCCTCCTCCTACTAGTTCTCCTCTCAGGTTTCCCATGTCTTTGCCTGTGATTACACATGATCGTGTGCATGAGATCCTGAGATCTATGAACGCCAGGAAGGCTAGTGGCCCGGATGGCATTCCTCCCCGTGTTTTGGGGGAGTGTGCTTCTGAGCTGGCGCCAGTCCTCGTTCAATTCTACTCTCTATGTCTTAATACGAATACTTTATGTTAAGGGCAGCTATCTACCAACGTAACTTGATTTAAACTATCGCCCTATAGCTCTCACTTGTATACTCTCTAAAATCTTTGAAACTCTTCTTAACTCTCATTTCCTGAATCATCTGGAGTCTCATTCCCTTTTCTTTCAGATCATCAGTATGATTTTCAACGCTTGAGGTCAACTGGTGACATATTTTCCTATCTAACTGATTTATGGTCTTCTGCCCTTAGGGACTATGGGGAATCTTGCGTGGTAGCGCTTGATATATCCAAAGCTTTTGACCGGGTTTGGCACGCGTCACTGCTCTCTAAGCTCCCTCCTTTGGGTTTCCTCCTTCTCTTTGCTTACTCTTGTCTAGTTTTCTCTCCAATCGCTCTATTTCAGCATTCGTTGTAGTTGTTGTGCTCCTCAAGGTTCTGTTCTATCTAAAATTTTATTCCTATTTTTCATAAAAGATCTCCTTAGCTGTACTTCTAATTCTGTTCACTCTTATGCCGATGACTCAACTCTCCATTCTTCTACTCATTTCAAATCTGTTCCCTCTTTTGCATCTAGAGTTGCCTCTCATCTTCAGCTTTCCGATTCTATTCTTGCCGATCTGGATGGGATTCCGGCGGGGTCACCGGCAACCTTGTAAAATACCCAACTCTTTAAACCATCTTGATATCTGTTTAACTTTCCCTTTCCATTGACGGCTCTAACGTCTCACTTGTGAATAACATAAACATTCTTGGTCTTAACATAAACAACAAATTGTCTTGGAAGCCTCATATTTCAATGATGCTAAGGTGGCCTTAAAGATGCTAGGAGTTATGTTCAGGTTGCGGGAATTTTTTTTCCCCTGAACAGCTACTCCAGGTATGTAAGGGCCTTATTCGCCCTTGTATGGAGTACTGTTCTCACATTTGAGGGGGCTCCGGCTCCACCATTCTATTGGATGGGGTTGAGCCTAAAGCTTAGAGACTAATTAACTGTCCTCTTCTTTCAAACTCCCTTGACCCTCTATCTCTGCAACGTGGCGTTGGCGCACTATCTCTTTTAGTATAGGTACTACAGCGGCAGATGCTCGGGGGAGTTGACCTCTCGCATTCCACCACCCTTGCGTCGCCCACGTTGCACAAGAAGTGCTTTGCTCTCTCATAAATTTTGCGTGAGTATTGAGAACCCCAGACTTGTTCGTTGAGGTGCCTCTTTCTTTGTAGCTACTTCTGTTCTGTGGAACTCCTTGCCTTCTTGTTTTTTCCAACTGTATTTAATCTTACTCTCTTTAAACTCCACTTCTGCGCTCACCTGAGAGATTTACGTTATGTTGGATTGGGTGGGTTTTTCTATGTTTTATTTTCTGCCAACTCATTGAAAAGGGCCCGGCCCGTGAGTGGTGGTAAACTATAATATATATATATATATATATATATATATATATATATATATATATATATATATATATATATATATATATATATATATATATATATATATATATATATATAATTTTCTGTCTAAATATTTAAACGACTTTCACACAACGAAAATCGCTTCTCAAGCATAATTTTGAATATTTTTAGCTTGTATAATATAAGGTTTATCCAATAACATCAGCTTATATTATATAATATATAAAATATATATAAAATATATATATATATATATATATATATATATATATATATATATATATATATATATATATATATATATATATATTCAAAAGTTTAATAAATAAAAAGAGTTAGAAGTATATTTTATTGTCTGACTAGTTTGGCACAAAACATAGATATATATTTTATTTAAATATATGTATTATTATTATCTAATGTACAAAGGATGTGGTATACAACTGCAGAGGAAAGTCAAAAGCAAATTTCTACAGCAAGACAATATAGTTTTTTTCACATGTTTTTCAATGCCATTACACAAAATAATAATAATAATAATCATAATAATAATAATAATAATAATAATAATAATAATAATAATAATAATAATAATAATAATAATAATAATAATAATAATGATAATAATAAATAATAATAATAATAATAAAAATAATAATAATAATAATAATAATAATAATAATAATAATAATAATAATAATAATAATAATAATAATAATAATAATAATAATAATAATAATAATAATAATAATAATAAAATAATAATAATAATAATAATAATAATAATAATAATAATAATAAAAATAATAATAATAATAATAATAATAATAATAATAATAATAATAATAATAATAATAATAATAATAATAATAATAATAATAATAATAATAATAATAATAATAAACTGAAAAGGTATATTCTCAATTGAAGTTGCTATTGATGATTGAAAAAAAATGAAAATATAAAAAAATTTCTGTAACTTTTTTTAAAATTTCATTTTTCATAAATAATTATTTATGCTCCGCCATATTGAGAATTTACCCTTTCATATATATATATATATATATATATATATATATATATATATATATATATATATATATATATATATATATATATATATATATATATATATATATATATATATATATATATATATATATATATATATATATATATATAAATATATATATATATATATATATATATATATATATATATATATATATATATATATATATATATATATATATATATATATATATATATATATATATATATATATATATATATATATATATAGGAAAACTGGTAAAAATTAGCATTAAAAAATTATAAAACAATATTTTACTTTTAAAATTATATTATATTCTAGTCATATTAACAAAATATATATATATATAATAGTATATATATATATATATATATATATATATATATATATATATATATATATATATATATATATATATATATATATATATATATATATATATATATATATATATATATATATATATATATATATATATATGGCCTATTTATAGAAATGTAGATTCACCGTTTCGGAACATTTTTGCAATAGTAAAAAAAAATTCAAAAAACTTTAATAATTATTAATTAAAATTTTAATCAGCAATTTATAATCATAAATTATAATTATTAATTATAAACTTTAATATATAATTTATAATTGCTTAGATATAATAACTTACGTAATTTAATATTAAGTGAATAGGATGGATACACTGTGACAGTTTCCTTAAGGTTTTGTGTATTATATATATATATAGCATATATATATATATATATATATATATATATATATATATATATATATATATATATATATATAGTATATATATATATATAGTTATATATATATATATATATATATATAAATAAAACATTAATGTTATTTGTGCTACTCTTCAATATTATGAGCAACAATAATATCAATTATGTTAATAATAATAATAATAATCATAATAATAATAATAATAATAATAATAATAATAATAATAATAATAATAATAATAATAATAATAATAATAATAATAATAATAATAATAATAATAATAATAATAATAAAAATAATAATAATAATAATAATAATAATAATAATAATAATAATAATAATAATAATAATAATAATAATAATAATAATAATAATAACAATAATGATAATAATAATAATAATAACACAAATCTATAATAATAATAATAATAATAATAGTAATAATAATAATACACACACACACACACACACACACACACAATAATAATACACACACACACACACACACACAATAATACCACACACACACCG
>JABUQX010056603.1:7500-44543 GCA_015478945.1 Trachelipus rathkii
ATTGTACCTAATTCTTTTTCAGTTGATCAATTTCTTGAACAAATTAATGTCTTGACTCCAACAATCACCTTTACTTCTGAAGATCAAAATGAAGGATGCATTCCTTTCCTTGACCTTTTAATTATACAAACTGGAACACAACTGGCCTTTAAAGTTTATCGTAAGCCAACTCATACAAATCAACTTCTCCATTACTTTTCTCTTTTCACCCCCCATATATTAAAAACAATATTATCTATAATATGTTTCTAAGAGCTTTCCATTATTGTGATCCACAATTTCTTCAACAAGAAACTGACTTTATTTTTCAAACTTTTCAGAAACTGGCATAATCCCCTTTTTTTAATTAAACGTAAATATAAACATGCCTACTCTAATTTTCTAGGACTAAGAAATTGCTCTCCTTTTGTCATGGAAAATGTTAAAGTTACTTCCTTTTTCCACCCCACTTCTTGAACTTAAATTTATATTTAAATTAAACATTTATTTTAATATTAATTTAATTTTCAGTTTTTCCTGTACACTTTCAGAATACTTAATTACTAATAATACATACAAAACGCGAAGCATGGGAAGGCGTTTACCACATTCTTGTTAATGATGTGGGCAATGATTTAAATTTTTGGAAGAAACTTTAAAGACTTAAAAACGAGAATTGACCAACATTGGGTGAAGTCAGGCCGAGGAAATGAAATGTGCTGTCCTTAGAATATTTATCAAAGAAGAGACATGTTATTAATTTGGAATGGTTTGAAGAATTTTTGTTCGTTCCAAAGATAAAACTTAAATCAATTGATTGAGTCCTTTTTCATTTCTACAAAAAATAATTTTAACATTTCGGAGGGATTTTTCAGTTTTGATCCAATCACAAAAAAATTTGTATCAGATCATATTAAGGACTTACTTTTGAAATAATTAATATTTTTTGGATACTTGATAAAAAGGATTTAATAATGTGGAACCCCACTCTGTCTTTTTTTGCTTGAATTTATATTTTCATTTTTTATTTTGGTATTTTCCAATATTTTTTATATTTTGTGTTTTTAATAATTTTGTAAAAAAAATTTAATTTTGATGAGGGAACCAAGGATATAAGTCCGAAACGTAAACTTTATCTCGTTTAGTTATTTTTCTTAAGATTTTCCTTTATATTATTATAAAGTGGTTTTAAAAAATTATTTTTAATATATTTATATATATATATATATATATATTATATATAAATATATATAAAAAATTAAATTATAGGTAAATATGTTAAATAAAAGCTTATATTATATATAAAATAATTTCGAGCAGAAAAATATAATTCGATAATATTATATATAGTATATATATATAATTCCTGGAGAAAATTAGTGCATCACTTGCGTTTATGGCAAAATGACACTACAAATTGGTTGTATTGAGTGCAACGTTCTGTTGTTATATACTGGTAGAAAATTATTTTTAACTAACCGATAGTATGTAACAACAGAACGTTACACGCAATACAACCACTTTGTAGTGTCATTTTGCCATAAATGCAAGTGATGCATTAATTTTGTCCGGGAGTTTATATATATATATATATATATATATATATATATATATATATACACATCAAATTTTTCTTGTAGTTAAATTATTTTTTCATTAGATATTTATTGAGTTTAATAAAAACTAAAACAATACCATAGCGTAGATGCACGGCAGGCCGGCGTGCATGCATGGCAAACCGCTCGCTGAAGCGCTCGCCCCAAATGCGAGCTGTGAGCGAGTGGTGCAGTGTAATATCAGAGAGAGAGAGAGAGAGAGAGAGAGAGAGAATTTTATCATAATAAATCTTAATCGACTAAATAAAATTGTTTAGAATAACTTAAAAAAAATAATTTTCTTAATAAAATTGTTTAAAAAAAGTAATAAAAAAAAAAGTAAAAAACTAAAAATTTGTTGAACTTCACCAAATACATAATGAATAAGTTATTTTCTCTTTTATCAGGTAATTTTTACTTTTTCATTATTAATAAAACTTATCCAAAGAACGTAAGAAAAAATTGACATGACCCCAAACAAAATATTTAATAAAAAACTAAATATAGCGGGAAAAGCAAAAAAAAAAATGCTAAATGTATCATATTTTTTGGCGTTTTCCTGCTAGATTTACCATTCGGAAGTATTCTGTTTCCACATTATAATTACTTTTTGATAAAATAAATGAAATTTTTTTAAAAAAAAATATTCTATTTAAAAAAAATAGAAATAAACCTTCAATCGTCAACTTCAATTTAATTTCAATCTTCATGTCTTTAATTCTAACGAGAAAGAGTAAAAAAAAAAAAAAAAAAAAAAAAGCATAAATATAGAATTTTTTCTTCGCTTCTTTCCTGCTGAAATTAGTTTTTTTTAATTAAAAACATTTATAATTCAATTAAAGCTAATAAAAAAATCGAAATAAACTAATTTTTAACAAAAATACCAGAGGGAAGTTATAAATGGAAAGGTTCTACAAAATTTACTCCCATCGGAATATTATTACCATTCCCCCCGCCCCCCCAAAAAAAAAAAAAAACGTGTCGTAGAAACACAAAAAGTCCAAAATGTATAAATAATAATTTTAAATTTCTTAAAAGTTGATAAAAGCTGTTGATTATGAAAAATTATGCAATCTTAATTAATTTTTTAGTAAAATGGAATCTTATTCAGTTGTTAAAGAATATTTAAGGGATAGCTAGAACAATGAAGTCGTCAGACATGGATGCCAATTTTATGAGGATAAAAACGTTTTGCAAAAAAAAATGTTCCCATAAAACATTCGCATTTTAATAGATGTAATTCTCTATACCTAGAGCATTATACTTTATTTAATTAATAAGAAAATGCATAACTTTTTTTTAATACTCTCTCTCTCTCTCTCTCTCTCTCTCTTCTCTCTCTCTCTCTCTCTCTCTCTCTCTCTCTCTCTCTCTCTCTCTCTCTCTCTCTCTCTCTCTCTCTCTCTCTCTCTCGTCCCTAAAAAGGTTCACGATATTGAGTACGCAGAAAATTTGGATCAAATTATTAATGAAACATTACCCACACTGCAAAAAATCGTGGATGAAGGTAAAGCGAGGTATGTAATATCTTTCCCTTTAATCATGTGAGTATATATTGTTATTTCCAAATACTCAACAAACTTTCATATAAATATAATATCAGCAGACTTTTTTTTTTTTTTTTTGTAAAATAGGCAATTGAATGACCCATTTTCTCAATTAAAGCAAACCCATATTAGAAATGTAATTGATATTCAGAAGCTCATTATTATGAATGAATTAATAATAATAATAAATTATTGTCAGACAAGTCCCAGAATTAGCCTCTCATATAGGGAAAAATTATATATTAGAGGAAAAACTTGTCAACTGTTAGCAACTTGGAGCATTTCTTTTAATTTCTTAAAGAGTATGTATTTTATTCGAGTGTCTAGTGAATTTAATATCTTTCGAATATTATTTATTTACCCGTTATGGAAGTTTTGTTGACTTCAAACAGTTGTATATTTTGCAAACTATTCACTCCAATTATAGTCTTTCAACAAGCCTGAAATTACATAGGGACCTTTATAAGTGGTTGACTCCGTTAATATTAGGTTAGGTTGATTTAGGTTAGGTTTGGTTAGGCTAGGTTAGGTTAGGTTAGGTTAGGTTAGGTTAGGTTAGGTTACCCTATATTGTAATGTATTTACCCTAAAATTATTGAAATTACGATACATTTTTTATTGATTTTCGTTCCTGGAGTCAACCTCTTATAAATAGCCTTACATACAGCAAGCTATACAATGAGTTTTTATGTTTTAAGGATAAATAAACATTGTAGATTACACTTACTAATATGGTATTTATAAGGTATGCAAATTATATATTGCATGACCAGCTTAACTGGAAATTCATAAGTAAAAATCCATTTGATTGGTTTTCAAAACTAAATTGATGATTCAAATAATGGAGAAAATAAAGCATGAAATCCAATAACTCAAAGTGAAATAGAAATATCTCCATCATATTACCAGATTTTGCATGCATTCTAAAAAAATAAAAACCCAATGTTAGGCTGAGCTATCAGAGCTTTTTCAGTTAATCGTTATCGATGTGTACGTAAACAATTATATTTTCTTTCTCTACAAGACGAAATTCACGAAAATTCCAGAAAAAAATTATGACTAAGTGCAACGGAGCAATTAAAGAAAATTATTCCTGATTATTTTTTTTAATATAAAAGTGTCTGTAAATCTGTTCTTTAGCAGCTCCGAGTGGCACTACACATATGCAGTTATTACGTTGGAAGGATTATTATTTATATAATTGTTGACGTAATAATTTTGGAAACTTTAAACTTAGCACGAAAGTAGTTTTTTTCCTAGGGTGATAAAATAAATTATAATCAAAATAAAATTAAAAATAAACTTTTTTACTGTAATATATATATATATATATATATATATATATATATATATATATATATATATATATAGCATATATATATATATATATATATATATATATATATATATATATATATATATATATATATATATATATATATATATATATATATATATATATATATATATATATATATATATATATAACTGCAGAATAAATCCATATAAATAATTAAAGTATCAATCCTGATAAATGATTCCTGTCTAATACTGTACACAGATATAATAACTTAGCAATACAGATTTAAAAAATGATTTATTTATTTGACACAGATATATTGGTATTACGAGTTACGTCTTACACACAATCAAAGAAGTGTTGCTGAAATCATATGTGAAAATTGATTGCATTTTGAGTTACTCCAGATTTACTCTTGTTGATGACGAACTTGCAAATTATATTCCTCTCTTTCAGGTATTTTGTAAACTAAGTAGAAAAAGGTAGAAATATTTGTTTGGTTGATTATCTACCACTCTCACTCTCCCTCCTTAGGCACGCAGAAAGGTGGAAATATCTAACTACTTCCATTTATATATACATATATATATATATATATATACATATATATATATCATATATATATATACACACACACAGATATATATATATATATATATATATATATATATATATATATATAATATAATATATATATATATATATATATATATATATATATATATATATATATAAATCAGCTGAAAAATATATATATATATATATAATGATATATATATATATATATATATATATATATATATATATATATTAGGTTATAGGTTGGTAGGTTAGGTTATAGTTTTCCTACCCACTCGAGTTCATTCTGCTACACTGAAGCCTTTCTAAAACTGAGAACTGACACTGCTCCACCAGACTTTCTAACAGCGAAAGGGGAAGATCATAAATACAACCGTCTTTTTTTTTTACACTTGCAGAGTATCAAACCGCATTGTCTAATAGCAAAGACGGTGCCCTGGCCCAGACATGATTTCGTACATCAATCTTCGTCATATCCATCCTTCGGCGTCAGCATTTTGCTGGATTTATATAACAGAATCTGGATCGAATCTTCTTCCACCCATTTGGACTACAGCTTTGTAATTGGTCTCCCCAAACCTGGAAAGATCCGAAGTTGGTGGACAACCAAAGACCAATTTCGCTGACCCGGTCACCCTGTAAATTAATGGAGAAAATGGTTTCTGGGCCGCTTACTCCCTGTTCTGAGAGCCGTCAAGCTTTCTCAAACTTCCAATTGTTTCCGCAAAATCGCTCGACTGCGGACCCTTTGGTAAAATTAGACCATGACATCCGGGAAGCTTCAACTGGTGGGATGGTTCTTGGTGTCTTTTTTTTATCTTGAAAGGCTTACGACACAATGTGGAGAACTGCGATTCTCCTTAAACTCCATTCGTTCGGTTTCCGTGGACAACTCCCTCTTTTATCAAATGCCTTTTATCACAATAGATCTATCCAGGTTCGGTGCTTTTTCCATTCTGTCACGCCACTTTACTCTGGATGAAGGCGTTCCTGAGGGTAAGTGTACTACTATTTGCTCTTTGGATTCAATGATATTGTTACCTCTATTCCAGCGACCGTCAATTTTTCTCCATATGTCGATGACTTAGCATTATACATAGCCGGTGCCAGGCTGCCCTTTCTCGCGAACGGCAACTTCAACTAGCTATTGAAAATATTTCACAGTGGGCTAGCTCCTATGGCTTCCATTTTTCTCCCACCAAAACCTCAGCAGTGCTTTTTAAGAAAAAAGGGAATCGAAGAACTTGCCACCTTTCCTTCCAGCGAACCTAACGTTATATGGTTCGCCCATTCGTGTAACTTCACAGGTCAAATTTCTAGGGCTCATCCTAGAGGCCTAACATATGCACCGCATATTAAACACCTAAAACAACTTGTCATCGCACCTTGACCTGTTACGTCATCTCGCCCAAAATCTTGGGAGGCTGATCGCAAGTCCATTTCACGTTCTTTACGTAGCCCTAATCTGATCGAAACTGGATTATGGCTGCAGCAATATATGGTCAGGCCTCCACAACACTGCTACACCTGTTAGATCCCCCATCCAAAACGAAGGGATCCGTATCTCCACTGGAGCCTTTTCGATCGTCCCCCCCAGGTAAGCCTTGAAGTTGAATCAAATGTGATGCCAATCTCTCTTCGAAGAGAATACATCATGTGTACAAGTTATCCTCGTTTTCAGACCCCAATACCGTCTGCTCTGATCCTGATTCTGCAGGAGGTACCTCAGAATCCTAATTACTGGCCATTTGCAAATTCGGTTCATAACATCTTTAATTTCTTCAACATCCCTTTTCAAAAGGTGCTTCCTTTCTCTTTTGACGAAGGGTACACACTTTGCCTTTCTCCCTCCTACCATTTGCTTGGCTCTGATTCTCTCCAAATCTAGCCACCCTGCTGCCTTGTTAAAAGCATCATTCCTGTCTCATTACGCAGTTCACAATGAATTTACTCCAGTGTTTACTGAGGCTCTAAAACAGGGGACAGCGTGTGCGCATCTGCTGTCTTTTCCTGACCGCAGCCTCTCCCATACCCTCCCCCCTTATGCTTCAATTCTTTTACAGCAGAGTTAACGGCTGCAATGATTGCCCTTTCTCGAATTTAATCCTTTAACCAAGATCACCTATATGTCGTTTATTTAGATTCGCTTAGCGCGCTACAAGCGCTTAAAACCCCTTATTCCAAAAAACGAAATGGTATCAGCTGTACAACAATTCTTCAGCTGCCTCCACTCCCGCAAGAAACAAACTATTTTATGTTGGATCCCCTCTCATGTAGGGTTAACTGGCAATGAAGTCGCTGACAGAGAGGCCAAATGGCCGCCTCCTCTTCTCGGAGTTGATCCAGGTAGGTACCTCCCTGATGCTATTCGACAAGGCCGCCTCCCATCAACTAATTACTGTTTATTGATTTGCTTATATATATATATATGCTATTACATATATATTACATACATATATATATATATATATATATATATTATTATTACATATATATATACATATATATATATATACAGCCTTAAACGGGAATTTAAAAGGAAAAGGAAAGGGAGGTGGGAAGGGAGGAAGGGGAGGAGGAAGAGGGTGGGGAATAGATATAAACTGATAGTGTGGGTTTTAAACCTTTATTGTTTTTTATATTGTTTTTAAATGTATCTGGTTATTGTTATTGTGGGTTGGTGAGTAGTGGTAACCCTAGGAGCTGGGAAGTACTCTGTGGGGGTCCCAAAGCGTAACAGCCTGTTTGGAGTTATATATAAAGTAGGGAAAAAAGATGGGAGGAGAGTGGTAATTAGGGGTGGGGTGTAAGGAATGTGAGAGGGGTAAAATGAGGGACGGAAAAGGGAGGAAGGTTGATGGTGGAGGAAAAAAGCATGTTAGGGATAAATAGGAAACGAAGTTGAAGGAAAAGAGGGAGATGGACTTCGGAAAATAAAGGGTATGGTATGGGGGGTGAGCGAGAGAGTGAGGGCGAGGAAGGGGTGGGGAATAGCAGGAGGGAAGAGATGGGACAAGGAGGGTGGACAGAAGAATGGGATAATGGTGGAATGGGGAAATGGACGAGAGGAAGGAAAATGGAATGGAGTGGAGACTTGGGGGAGAATGTTGGGAATGAAATGAAATGGAATGGAAGGGAGGGTGGAAGGAATGATAATGGAGGAAATGGATAGAAATGGAAAGAAGAATGGATAGGGGAATGGAATGGAAATGGATAATCATGGAAGGACACCAGATCTCATGTGTAAAACGGAGGGGATGGAGGCAGATCATTAGGGACGTAAAATCGTGGAGGGCGGGGGAGGGGGATAATCAGGATCACCATCTGGCAATCACAGGACATGGGGTGGAGGAGGGGTGGACGAAAGGGAAAGGAAGGAAGGAAATGGAGGTGGAGGGTATGGACTGAAAGTGAAGGTGGTGGAAGGAAGAAGGAAGGAAGGAAGGAAAGGAGGAAAGGAAGGAGGAGGAAAGGCTGGGAAGCAGGGGAGAAGATAGCTGGGAGGAATATAGGAAGGAGGAAGAAAAGAGGGTGGTGGAGAGGGAGAAGAGAAGCCATTACCATTGTGGAATGGAATGGAATGAGAAAAAAAGATTTTGGAGCGTGAAGAAGGAGGACATGGAGAAGGGAGGGGGAGGAGGGGAGGGGAAGGGGGAGAATGAAATAATGCTCTATTAGATGGAACGTAGAGGAAGGGGAGGATGAAATGGAGGAAATGAAGGAATAAAGGAAACCAGTGGAGGAATGGAATGGAAGGAGGTGGAATGGATGGAAGGATGGCCGGAGGAGTGGTGAGGCAAACTACTGCGACTGGGATTTGACGGTTGCCTGGTCCCTGCATGGGCGAAGGGACAGATGGAACGTGGAAACTATAGAGGTATCGGCCCCAAGTGGTAGGGAAAGGCACGAAGAATTGATTGAGAGAGAGTAAGAGGTTTAACGGAGGGGAGAATGGGGAAGAACAAGAAGGAGGATTCAGGGAGGGAAGAGGGTGTGTGGACCAAGTGTTCACACTAAAGATGCTTAGGAGAAAGTATTGAGAGGGAAAGTGGGGAAGTGGATAAGGATGAGAAAGAAGGACAGAGTGGAAGGAATGGAGGTGGAGGGAAATGGTGGAAGAATGGAAGGGATGGAGGTGGTGGCTATTCAATTTGTTTTATGGAGTGTATGTAGAGGAATGGTGGAGGGAGGGAGGGGGGTGGAATGATGAAAGGGGGAATGGAGGAAGGGAGGGAAGGGGAGATAATGAGGTGAAGAATGGAAGGGTGGAGGGGATGAGGAATGGAAGGAATCCAGGTGAGTAGTGAAAGAAATGGAGGGGAGGAAGAAAGAGAGGGAGGAGGAGGGGGGGGGGGAAGAAGATGGATGGAGTGGATAGGAATGGAATAGGTGGAAGGAATGGACAAAGATGGAATGAAGTGGTGGATGAAACGGGGGCTGGGAACGCCAGGTCCAGGAAAGCTGGAAGCACTTGATGAAGGGGCCGAGAGCGGCTCAGGGGTTGAAGAGAAGGAGAGGATTGAATAGTGGTGAGGGAGAGGTGTGGATTGGAGGAATATTCAGGAAGAAGGAGGAAAGGAATGGAAGAAAGATGAAGGGTGAAGGGAGAATGGAGGATAAAAGAGTGGAAGGATATGGAGGGAGGAAGGAGGGAAGGGGACCAAGAAGGAGGTGGATGGATGGAATCAACAGTGATGGAGGGAGGGATGGGGAGGCTTTTATCAAGGCAGGGGTGGAGGGGGGGGGGGGGGGGGGGGAATGGATGTAAGAAATAAGAATAATATTTTTAAAACATATATATATATATATTATATATATATATATATATATATATATATATATATATATATATATATATATATATATATATATATATATATATATATATATATATGAGAAAGAGAGAGAGAAAGAGTAGAGAGAGAGAGAGAGAGAGAGCCTTAAATATTTAAGTAAGTAAATAAAGACATTTATGGAATATGGAGGTCGAGAGGGAATGTCTGCAAATAATAAACAAGCATACATACATACATACATACATACATATTACATACATATACATACATACAGATACATATATGTATTATAGTTAGCGTAGCATATACATATACATATACATATTACATACATATTACATACATACATATACATATACATGCAGGTATATATATATACACATTTGTCTAAATATGCCCTTCCTACTACTTATATATATAAAATTGCCTCTCTGTTTGTCATCTCCAGAGCAGCTTAAAAAGTGTTCAATATATATTACATTCCTTATAAATTATTCAATGATAAAAATTTTAATGCCAGAAACTTCTTTTTGCATTGAAGAAAATATTTTATTATTTTCAGGCAATATTTTATTATTTTTGTTGAGAAATAGGTGAGTGTTCTTATAATTATGTAAGGTCCTAATGTCCCATATTACTTACAATTTTCCTCCTCCAGGCCAAAAATGTTGACATTGCGAAACTTGCTCTTCAGTACCCTTGTACTTTGGAGGGGATTCACACCCAGTTGATTGGGGTTGGCAAGTTGGAATTTTTGAAGGAAAATCTGAAAATCATTACTCAAAGTCCTTCAGAGGATGATCTAAAACTAATCAATGAAATAAGGGAAAAGTAAATATAAAATTATATATATATATATATATATATATATATATATATATATATATATATATATATATATATATATATATATATATATATATATATATATATATATATATATATATATTGACAAAGAGAGAGTATATAAAGCAGGAGAGAAAGAGAGAGAGAGAGAGAGAGAGAGAGAGAGAGAGAGAGATATATATAGGTATATATATATATATATATATATATTGAATTAGGTAGGATTTAAATAAATTTTTGTATTTAACATGTATTTATAAATACATTTAGGTATTTAAGTACTGCTTTTAAATACAATGTGCTTCAATTATACTCTAAATTCATGTAATAGCAAAAAAAAAAAAAAAAAAAAAAAAATCTACCAGCCAGAGGCAAATTTTTTTTCCTTTAAAATTTGGAAGCAACTAATGGTCAGGTTTGTCATCGCACGGCGGGGTCTGCGGGGCCCTTGATTTCGTCGCTGTTGGTATATCAACCTGTCTCAGTCCCTTCATTTTAGGGAAAAATACCATAAAATAGGATAGTGAGACTTATTCTAGGATAATGCATTTGAATTTCAGGGTATTATGGCCAAAATGCTAAAGTTCTGAAAGTGTAATTTGAAAAATTTTAATAACTAAAGTTCACTAGATCTTCTAGAGTCTAGACTGAAAGTTTCAAATTTTCCTATGTTGAAAATCATGACATGCAAAAACATTAAAAGTTTGTTTCTCTAATTTATGAATGTAGGTGAACATTGTTAAGAATGTGAACATATCATATATTAGTTCTTCTCCACCCATCGAAAATATAATATAGGATTGAATGCATCGGCAACTTTAATTAAGTGATCTAAAAATAGATAGAAGCTGTATTCCAAATTCAAAATCGATTTTACTTCAATACTGAAATAAAAATTGATTCACAAGTGAGTGACCTACATAAACCCTTATGTTTCAAGTCTAAACCCTCCGGTCTTCTGTACTTGTATATTTATTTAATAAATTGAAACAATTATCAAATAATGATAAAAAAAAATCTTGCAGATGAAGAAGTAAAGACGGCAACGATTAGTTGAAGAACTCGAATTGGGGCTGATTCCATAGAATTTAAATTTGGGGAAAATTTTTTTAATTTCCATCTGATTTACGTAAAATAAATGGATTGATTCAGAAATTGATGTGCTTTAAAACATCAAATTTTAGCATTTTATCCATCTTGTGTCTCTATATGTTTGTTTTATAATGGCATTTGAAAGGAAACCATGTCCGAAATATTTTTAAGACACCCTTTGCCGAAAGGACTTGAAACTTGAATTATTCAAATGATGGAATGGTCTATTATCTAGGAAACTATAATAGGAATTTTTGATATCTGTCATTAATAACTGACAACCACAAAAAATTCAGTGAGCTAATTTATTTAATATATTTTTTTTTTCACAAAAAAAAAAATAAAAAAATAAAAAAAAAATTGCCACAAATTTTTTCTGTTCATCCGAAATACATTCCATATTCTCTTCCATCGACAAAAACTAATAAACTGGTTTAATACTCATGCTGTTCGCACGTAAAGTCTGCCTTCAGAAATTATGAATTTTTAAAGGCATGCAGGGTTGGACGAGATTCTACTATTTTAATTAGATAATTTTTGAAAACCAACCATTTTTTCCTATGGGTATTGGGATTTTTTTTTTAAATATATATCTTCTTAAGGTAAATTCTAGATTAATCCGACACCAACCTATATTATATGTAAACGAAAATATCTCAAATTTTGGAATAGGAAATTTGAGTTTTCTTTTTTTTAATAGCTGGCAGAGGTGGCCATTTTGCATTCCGCAATTCCGCAATTTTTGGAATAACAAAACAAATTGCGGAATAGCGATAGCGATAATTTAAAAAAAAAGTTGCGGAAGTACAATTTTGGAACTTTTTTCAAATTATTGATATGGCTATTTCGCAATTTTTTTTTTTATTTTAATTCCAAAAATTGCGGAATGCAAAATGCCCACCTCTGATAGCTGGACATACTTTTAAAATCTATTTACAAATCTCTCTTTTTCACAGATTCTTCTCCAATTTATCAAGAAAGAATTGGGAATACAACGATCCTTTGTTCGAAAAACTCAAAGAATTTAGAGCCAAAAATAAATAATATATTTCTTAACTCATTCATTTAATTAGAAAATAAAAAAATTATTTTTTTTTATTGAAAGATTGGTTTTCTTTTATACCTTCCTTTATTAGCAATGTATTAAAGAAAAAAATTAAAGGTTGGAGAATGAATGAGGGGAAATATTAATCACATAAAGCTTTCCTCATAGGAAAAGTTATGCGACCATAGAATACAAAAGAGCAGTGTCAGCTGAAATAGGGATAATATTAAGAGAATTTATAGAGAGTGATCTTAAAGAGTCTGTGGAAGTAAGAGTTGATATTTAAGGCAGGAAAAAAGCCATTATATATATATATATATATATATATAATATAATATAATATAATATATATATATATATATATATAATATATATATATGATAATTATATAATATATATAATATATATAATTAAATTATAGTATATATACTATATATAAAAGGTAATACATAAACCGCATCATTATATGTACATATATAATGTCCTTAGGGGTTTGACCCTTGATCCTTGAGTTGAATACCAAGAGTATACCTCCTGACCACCGAGAACTAAAAGGAAAGCCCGACACCTTTCCTCTAAAAGGTTACTACCTTCCCAAGAGGAACAAGGCATGTCTTTGGTTGACATCAACCTCCGGCAGACTCCCCACTCACACTGTCAGGGTTCACAGGTAATTTTTAAAGCGGGAACTTCAACTTTGGTATACACAAGGATTATGCATTTAACCCGTAACATCATTATGTGTATATATATATATGTCCTTAGTGGGTTGAAAACCCTTTAACTCTTGAGTTCGGTAAACCAAGGAGGTTACCTCCTGATCCACGATGAGCTAAAGGATAGCCCGCCACTTCCTCTGAACAGGTTAACGTATCCTTCCCGGACGAGGAACAAGGCATGTCTTGGGAGGGCAGGCACCTACGGTAGATCGTCAAGGTAAGGGTTCAACCCCTTGAGAGACTTGTCTTTTTGGTGTGACAATCAACCTCCCGCAGACCTCCCCGCTCAACCTCTGGTCAGGGTCACACTAGGTAATTTTAAAACGGGACTTCAACTTTGTAATACACAAGGGATAAGCATTAAATCGCATCATTATGTGTACATATATACATGTCCTTTAGTGGGTTGAAAACCTTACTCTTGATTTGAACGTGCATACGTTTGACCGCTGAGCCACGATGAGCTAAAAGAAGCCCGCCACTTCCTCTGAAAGGGTTGACCTACCTTCCTCCCTGAGAGGAACAAGGCATGTCTTTGGTGTGACATCGACCTCCGGTTTACCAACTCAAGGGTAAGGGTTCAAACTCCACTTAGAGACTTTATAATATATATATATTATATATATATATACAACTCCCTATATTATATATATATATATATAATATATATATACTATATAAAGTATAATAGTATATATATATATATATATATATATCATTATATTATACATATAGTATATAATATATATATATATATAATATAATTATATCTTATAATATAATTTACATAATAATATATATAATAATATATGATATATACTATATATATATATATATAGTATATTAATTAGTATATAGTATATATAATAAATAATATATAATTATAATAAATATATATATATATATAATATATATATATATATATATATATATATATAGGTATATCTATAACAACTCCAGAAGGGCTTTCGCCCGTGTCATTGGACCAGCTCTCTTCTTCCTGGCCGAAACGTTAACCCTAGAAACACCTAGAAAACCATTTCAATGGTTTCTACGCCAGTTCTCGAGTAACATCGTCAGGTAGGTTTTCGCCTTTCAGCAGACTGCATTTCCTCCATTAGGCTCCAAACCTTGTTCTCCACAAGCTCTTCCGAGGATCTTGCTCTAGGTACATAAGATTCTAACGCTGGTGCCGAAGATAATAAAAGCAAAAAGGATAAGGACCGGATTGCTAGCCCTGTCGCCCCTTAACCATGCGAAGAAATATCTTCCTATAATGCGACATCGGTGAAATAAACATTCATCTTTGGCCAAAATTCAGTTTTTGCATATCTTATAAAAGTAAATTCAAAAATTGTTTTTTTACATAAAAAGAACAAGCTATAAAAATGTTACTCCTCAGCTATTTTTGATAAAGTATCTTTCGTATTGATTTATAACTCTTAAAGAGAACCGAAATGAATAATATATATATATATATATATAATATTATATAATAATATATATATATATATAATATATATATATATATATATATATATATATATATATATATATATATATATTATCAGTATATATATATTACTATAATATAAATATAAGTATAGAATCTTTTACGCGCTCTAGGCGCCGTCGAAGTCTATGAAAGAGATGGTTTTTAAATGTTTAGTTATTTTGTCTGTGAAGCTATAGTACATTAAGCCGCTCTCCAGTTTTTAATTTGTTTTTTAAACCATTATGGTTTTCATATTTGAAGAATTTGATTAATTTTAAAAGATAGTTAACCTGTTTTAATTTTTAATTTGAAACTTTTTTAGTTAATGTTAGATACTTAGATAGCAATAGTTAGTTTTTAAGCGATTGTGTAATCGTAGTTTAGATAGTAGTACTAGGTATTTTTTTTCCTTAGTCTTTTTAATTTTGTTTTAGTGTCCTATTTTTTATTTATTTATTTGAAACGGGTTTTAGCACAGTATTTGTTTTTAGTTAATTATATTTAATCTATGTATAAGCTAGTTTTATGTTGCAATATTTGTAAATTATTTTCTTTCGTAAAATTTGTGAGGGTGTACGGTGCGTGTTGGTGTTTTAAAACTTTCTAATTTTCAATATTTTACCTATTTACTTAAAATTGTTTTATCGTTTTAAACATTTACGGTTTTTTTTTCTAGTGTGTGATAATTTTAACGCATGTTTTTTTTCTGGCCACTGTTTGTTGTTTTTGTTTTGGTGTGGTGTGTTATTATTGATGTTAGATTTGCGCAGGCCCGGGCTTTCTATAGACTTTACCACAGCATCCGCGGCTTACAATCTAACTCTGCATTCGTGGAATACCACTCTCTAACTCTAACCCTAACCTTTGCTCTTGTCTGAGAACAGATGGCTAAGAATTCATCCTCTAACCTGTTTAAATATATCCAACTATTAACTTATTTCATATTCGGTCTAAAGGGTGGAGTATCGTGCCTATGGTAAACAAAACACTAATTGTAAACACGTCCCTCGAGAATCTCGAATCTCCAACTCGATGTTCTGTGCTTAAAAATCTTTCTTCCTTCTACCTCAAAATCATCTTGTGCTTCTGCTACTGTCTCCTAACAGAACAGTATTTTTCCGGCCTTTCTTGGAATATCTTATACTATTCTCAAACGAGACTGTTATTATCTTCTCATCCAAATACTGGGTCCTCTATTTAGGGGACTTCAATTGTAACAGCACACTGAATGGTTGGGTTCATCTCATACTGATTTATAGGTGGGGAAGGAGGCCGAATCATTCGAGATTCTCAACGATCTGGAGCAACTAATTAAAAGAACCTACACACGTTCCGGATTGTCCCAACAAAATTCTGAACACACTTGACCTAGTGTTCTCACCACTAGTCCTCTCTTATAGAATAACACCACTTCGCTTCCTATTTGGTAAATCTTGACCACAACCGTATATTCTAATTTAAATACTTTCTCTCAAACAGCTCCATCCTGCCCTGCGCGATTTTTCTGGTACACTTTGATCGGGCCGATGGGGGGCTTTGACTCTGGTGACGCTTACTCTTCTGCCGATAAGGGGGAGCTGTAACCTTTTGAATGGGATTGAGCTAGGTTCATTTCCTTCTTGACTAAATCTTTCGTCTCTCCTATTTAATCCCATTGGTTCGATTCGTACTTGTTCTCTGAGCCAATTCAGGCTAGAAGACAGTGCGCATCGGGAATATGAAAATTCTCGTTCTCCTATCACCTTGCTAACTTCATTCAGCTAGAAATCGTTGCAGATATACTCTTCGTATTAGAGTCTATATAGCGGGCTTTCATCTATCAAAAGTGCGCCTAATCCCTCTCTTGAATCTCCTACTGACAAATCTTTTCTGGCCCTTGACAAAAACATCTCTAACAACTTCTGTAAAGTTGCCTTTCCTCCTCTTATTATTCGCTCTGATGGTCTTGTTGCTAATTCTCCAACTGATAAAGCCAATCTCTTGGCCTCCTATTTTTCCTCTAACTCAACCCTGGATGATCTGGCATTCCTTTTCTCCTTCTTCTCCTCTCAGGTGTCTATGCCTTTGCCTGTGATACATTTGATCGGGTGCAATGAGCGTTCAATGAATCTAATGAAACGTTACGGATAGCGGGTGGCCGGATGAGCAGTCCTCCCGTGTTTTGGAGGAGTGTCTTCCCGTGCTGGGCTACCTCTTCCCTCGTTAATCTATTATTCCTTTGTCTCAAATTACTAACACTTTCCCGTCATGTGTTTGGATAAGCATCGCACATGCCCAAGTCCGATTGCCGTAAAAAGGAGCCGCTCTGATCCTTCTAACTATGCTTCTGATAGCTCTCACTTGCTAATTATAGTCCAAGGATCTTTGATAACCCTTTTCAACTCTCATTTTCTTAGATCATCTAATTCTGATTCTTTTATTTCTTTCCGAGTCGTCAGTACGGCCTTTGGGGCGCTCCGAGTCTATCTGAAACGATTTTACTTTCCTACGTTACTGATTTATGTTTTCCGCCCTTAGGAACTTTATGAGAGACTTGCGTGGTGGCCGCTTGACATATCCAATGAGTAGCAGTTTGACCGGGTATGGCACGCGTCATCTCCTTTGGGTTTCCTTTCGCTTTGGGTTCCTCCTTTCTCTTGCTTACTTATGTCCCTAGTTTTTCTTTTCCAGCGTCTCCAATTCTCGACCTTGTTGTTCGATGGCGACTTTCTTTCTTTTTCTGTCAATTCTGTTCATTAGGGTTCTGTCTTCCCCCTACTCTTATTCCTACTTTTCAATTATATGACTTCTCACCTGCACATTTAACTCTATCCAACTCATATGTCGATGATTTGACCTTTCATTCGTTAACTCATTCCAAATCCTGCTCCCTTCTTTAATCTATAATGTGTCCTCTTCGTCTTAATCTTTTCCCGATTCTATTTCTCGCAGATACTGGATAGAGATGTTCCGTGTGGGGTCGTCTCATCCTTTTTGAAATTTTAATCCTTTTTAAAAAAGGAACTTCTCAAATCTCCCTCTCTAAAAACCCTTCCAACTTTCCTATCTCTTCGACGTTTCTCTCGTCTCTCCTGTTGACAAAACATCCTTGGCCGTAACAATTAACAAAAAAATGCTTGGAAACCTCACATCAACAACGGTTGCTAGGGCGACTCAAAAAGAAATGGGAATTCTGTTTAGACTGCGAGACTTTTTTTTCTCTTCATAGTTGCTCCAGCTATACAAGGGCCTCATCAGTCCTTGTATGGAGTAGCTGCTCTCAATCATGGCTGGGAGGGGCTCCTGGTTCACCAGCTTTGGACAGGTCGAGTCAAAGGCCCAACCAAAGACTATAAACTGTTCACGTAACTTTCACTTCACTTGATCCCTCTATCTTTGTCTGGCGCGATGTTGGTGCTTTAATCTCTTTTCAATAGCTGGTACACGCAGCGGCAGATGCCTCGAGGGAGCTTGTAACTCGCGTACCACCACCTTTGCGACTCCCACGTAGCACAAGGGGTGCTGTGTCTGCCGCATGAGTTTTGTGTGGATTTTGGTAACTTTCCCAGCTATTCGCTGTGGTGCTCCTTCTTTCCTGCCACCGTCTGTCTGTGGAATTCTCTTCCACTCTGTGTTTCCTGCGAATTTAATCTCCCCACTTCAAGGCCTGCGTCTGTGCTCCCTGCGTAATTTGCGTTAGTTGGTGAGCTTCCGAGACGTGTGACACCCCCTCCTTGAATAGGGCTCCCCCCTCCTTTCTAAATGGAATCCTGCCTACGACCATGTATGCATTGCTTTTGCGAGTCTAGCAACTCGCTCAATTTCCTAGTAGCAAAAACTTTTCTGTAAAGCCATTTTCGTTTTTTGCATTTTACTTACGAAACGTAGAAATGCTCGAGTTTTGCGTTCGTTTTGTGCAAACAGCGCAAAATCGTGCCAAAGAGAAACGCCAAAAAATCGTAAAGGAATTCCCTTAATTCTTTAAGGATGCTATTTCCCGTGTTTGCCGAACTTAAGCACGTTCTTACGAAAAAATGTAAACAAACAAGATGGCGTCGAATTAGGTCCGTTTGGATTAATGAATGTTTCATTCATATAAAATTAGTTTTAAATCTAATTTCCAAATCGATAAACTCCATCACAATAGTTATCAATTATTTGTCACTACTATCTTTTCTTATTATTTTTTTTATTTCTGATTTAGTTATAGAACACGTGTTCCATTAAACAGCTGGTTGTCATGTTTAAAAAAAAAAGGAACTTTTATGAGAAATCGCGGTTCGTTAATATGCACGAACATTTGTGCTAAAACTGGGATAAGGCAATTTCCTTATCGAGCGTCAAGCGCAAACAGACAAAAAAACGATAACGGTCATCTAGTAGTCTTACCAAATCTATCTAATTTCAAGTACTTTGAAGTTTTCAACACAGATACACTATGTTTTCAGCACAGATACACTATGTTTTCAACAGGGATTGCATGAAAAAAATCAACTGATTTTTTTACCTTGATTACTATTATATTAATAAAAAAAAAATACCGTGATTTTTAATTATTTCATGATTTTTTTTATTTTGTTTTATAAATTTATTTGTTTTGTATATTTAAGTGATTTAACTTCAATAGAAATAAAAAAAATAAAATAACAACTATAATATAAATATTATGAAGTTTTAAATATATATATATTTTTTCAATTTCCAAAAATCCACCCTCTAGGTCAATACACTTCTAAAACAGTGTTTCGGTGTTGCCGGTTTCATATTCCATTGTAAGATTTTGAACCCAGAGCTAAGGGCCTAGGTTAAAAACTGAAAATTAATGCCAGATGCATATACAATTATATATATTGTTTTTGTATATGTCGTATAAAATAGATATGATTAAGATTGAGTATATGAATATTGTCTACAATTTTAGCACCCTTATTAGAAAAGACATAGATACTGCTGGAGAGGGTGCAACATATAGCAGCGAGGAGGTAGATTTTTGGCTTTGAGGATAAGAATAGGCATGGAGTTGTCTAGATAGGCCCATGCGGCTTCTTAAGTATTATTCTTATTTTATTATTTATACTACACCGTTGACTGGGACATGTCTTAGAAGGTTAAAGGTGTTTTTTATCCATATTTGTAGCTCTTTCCCCTTTTTCAAGTAGTATATTCAACTGTTCTTCTTTCCACTTTCCTATGCATTTCATGTACAAATCAGAAAGAGAATGAAAAGGAACATTTGTGTGAACAGAATCCCAGGCTTCACCTGTGTTTCTGAGGTAATTGTTCATTCTCGCACTGAGATCACCAAGATGGGCTGAAGTTAAGATAGGGAGTCTTGTAAGACATATGCATGCATGTCAGAGAGGGTATGCAACTCTGTAAGAGGCTTATTTGCAAGTCTCCTGCATACACCTTTTAAATACATTGGTGCCTCTACTTCAACCCTTATTGTAACCCCATAATATTTTGGCTCTTCTCCCCCATTGGGAGAAGATGCCAAAGAGAGAGCTGATAGGCGGAAGGCCTCCAACAAGGCCCGAAGCTAACCCAGCTCGGGAGGATTCTTAGGTAGGACTTCTCGCAATGAAGTCATCTTAGGTTAGGTGTCAGTGCCCAATGTTATTAAATTTATAATTACGAGTGTTTAAAGTAATTTTTAACGACTTATTGTGCACAACTATTCTGATCATTTATCAAATTGAAAACAAATCTTGTCAAATATCAATCCACTGATAAATAAAGCCACTACAGAGAAATTTCTATTATTCAAACCCACCGGCTGATTTATTAGTCATCATTAATTAATTATTTGGATGGTTAAAGTGAGTTTAACCAACATTCATTGGTTACCCCAGCAGTGACAAAAAGGGGATTGGTTCCCCCCTTGTCGTGACAAGTAAAAGCCCCTTAATTTGGAATCAGATTAGTGCACTAAATTGCTGAAATTTCAAATTGCTGAAAAAATTTATTTTTTCCATTTTTCTGTGTAACTAAGTGCTATAATCAGTGCGATTTTGACTATGAATAAAATTGTGTGCGTCAAACAATAACAACGTGAAGAAATAATCATTATATAAATCTTAGATATAATAAGTAAAGTCGTTATTATATCAGTGCAATTGGCAACAAAAAATCCGTTACCGCCATGAAAATTTTGAGATTTTCAAACCAAGCCTTCTTAGGCCTATTATTTCAAGTGCTTGGCTTGACTCAATCGACTCCACGAAATAGTCAGTAACTTTTAGAGTCTCAAAAAAAATGGTCTCAACAAAGCGACTGACTCGAAAGACTCAAACTAAATGCTCCTTGAGAAGAAATAGGGAAAAGGAGAAAACGCCCTCTCCCCAACTGATACAATCCCCCAACGACAAAAGCAAACAACCTTCCCGCTCAAGGAAAGAAACGCCTCACAACGCAAGCACTATAATACCAACCCGCCAAACTCAAGTTAAGTTTGTGTGTCCGATTAAACTCCCAACCTTTGAAGAATTCGATGTTCAAAATTGGACCAGATCAGTAAACATCATTTTTAGACGTTATAAAATAAAAAGTGTAACAGAAAAAAATCAGATTAATAGCCCCGCTACTTCCAACCCATCTCTTGCTCTTCATCGAATATCCAATTAAAAAGAATGCCTATAAAGAACTGTTGAAAGCAATAAAAATAACCTATTTATCACCAAAAGATCAAAGCATACGTAACGTCATACAGGAATCAATGAGAGAGAAGGAATTACCCAGCGAGTTCCTGACTCGAATCAGAAAAACAATTGGGGAGGAAAATGCTGTAAACCTCCTACAAAATCACCCCAACTTTGTAAAAGAATATTTCATCGCAGCTTTGCCCTCCTCTGTGTACCAAAATATACACAAAATCGCATAGTGTGTTAGCATACACACTCTCATCCACCTAGCGGACGAACTCTTCAAAATCACAACTTAGGAAAAATAAGGGACTGGCTGTCGACAACACCTCTTCACGACAGTCGTGAAAATCTAGGTCACAACAAAAAAGGCCGCCTTTTACCCAAAATCTCAAATCATCAACAACCCCCCCCCCCTTTCGAGTGGAAAGTGTTTCATAATAAACTTAGAACATTTTAGTGCTGGTGAAAAAAAAAAGCAATAGTAATAAATAATAAAAACACTCCTAATCTTGACTGGAGCTAAGAAGAAAACTGAATATAAAACTTCTTACTAAAATTAAAAGTACTAAGAACAATAAATAATAATAATAACTAATAATAATAATGAATAATTAATAATAATAATACTACTATTACAACTAATAATAATAATAATAATAATAATAATAATAATAATAATAATAATAATAATAATAATAATAATAATAATAATAATAATAATAATAATAATAATAATAATAATAATAATAATAATAATAATAATAATAATAATATAAAAATAACAAAACCAATAATAATAACAAAAGATGACAAAAATTATCAGGACATTGAACAAACAGCCAGTGCTAAAAATATGGAAAATATAAATAAAAATTCTGCTTAAAAAAAAAAAAAATGCTTGTGATAAAATCATGTAAGGGCGAGAACCCGAAATGGGGTAAGCCTACCGCCATCACAAGAAAACAGAAATCCCTTCGTTGTTAACAAATTCTACTGTAAGCCAAAATGGAAAGTATTAAGTGTTTCCCAATTATTGAAGTGTTTGTCTCCTATAATATCTTTTTGTTTGCATGGAAATATACATTTTTTAATATAGTAATTACTGTAAGACAAATATAAAATATTTCAAATAACCTAAATTGCGAAAGCCGATAACTCGAAGAATTTCCAACCATAAATTTTTAAAGGTCTCAGAGCTGTTCGGAAGAGCAAACCTGAGCGATGATATTGGAAGGAAAATTTGAGTTACCACCTCTCGCAATCTTAAAGAAATATTTAAGCGTAAACAAATGATTTTTTCAGTATCTGCCAAAATTGATGAGTAATTTGTATATGATAGACTATACGTATTCTTTGATATTTCAAATGTTGATATAGCGGATAGTTTTGGTGAAACGAATGTAAACAAAAATATCATTCATTAGTTAAAAGGTTCAGGAAGAGGATGACGCGGTTGACGTCACGATCCTGACGACACTTTTGAATGGGAATCGCGTTTGAGGAAATTTCACCCAAAAGTTATCTGCCAAGTTTGACAACAATTTGAAAAAAAAAATCATTCCTTCATCAGTTTAAGCTCGTCAATAAAATAATTCTTACCTTGGGATGCATATAATCTTATTAAAATTTATAAAATTTTTCGGTTAAATGGAATTTTGTTTGGTAAATTAAAAATATGCTTTCATTGAGGTCTTTTTCAAATTTAAAAGTTCAGAAAAGCGACCATAACGGTACAATATCTGACGACCGGAAAAGAAATTAAAAATGGTATATTAATATTTATTAAAACTTATTGACTTTTATAAAGAAAAATTAAAATTTTAGTAACAATTGTTTCATGTCAAGGCGAGGTGCTCGAAAGAGACAAAGCTTCAACCATACCCATGTACATTTGTAAGCCTCAGCACGCGCTTATGTATAAAAATCGGGACAAAGCCAAAAATGCTATGCATTAGCGTAGAACCAAAACTCTTAACAAATGATAAAATATAAACTGTCTAGCGCAAAGCTCATTATAAAATTTATGATACCCGACCAATTTATTTTGCATGTTAAATTTAAGAAAATTTTCTTTTTTTCCCAACTTACTTAGTAGCCTATATTTCTCTTAACATTAGAATAATAAGAAAATAATTAAAAGTGTAAATTAAATTCAAAATGCCCACGAAGAAGAAAGTCTCTCTATTCACCTCACGAGGACTGACCGCTCACTCAAATCGAGAAACCCAAATCCTCCTCTTTGTCGCCATGGTAACCCATGTGTTTCAAGACGTCCCTAAAAGTTCTCAGACCCAATACCTATAGCTCTCACACTCTTGCTATAAAAACCGCATTCGACCTTCGAATAAGAATCAAAACAAAGATGATGAAAACATGGGAATGACGTAAAGGAAATATCCTTTTAAACTTTTCCACTCAAATGAAAACTTTCAAATGTGAGGTAATTTATATTTTTGACCTATTTGGTAATTACTAGATTAATAAATCAAACTTACCGGCAAGATTTCTAGTACAAACAGATAAAGAAAAAGAAAGATTATTTTCACATCTGAGATTGCGACTTTGAAAAAAAAAGTTTGAAACGAGAAAAACAGAGACCGACGAGAAAGATAGTAGAAAGTTGAAAAAAATGTTGAGAAACAGCTATACCTGACGAGGACTACATGTGTTGTTAAAAATGTCATTATACGAGCCCAATGTTTATAAAATTTTCTTCTAAATATCTCTAATTAGTGCTTCCGTTCTTTCCTCTCCCTCCCGCATGTTCTTAATCACTCAGAAGGAGGGTGAGGGGAAATACCTGTGTAAACAAAACCCCAGGCTTCACCTGTGGTCTTGAGGCAGTTATTTCTTTTCGCACTCGAGATCACCAAGATGGGCTGAAGTTAAGATAGGAAGTCTTGTAAGACATATGCATGCATGTCAGAGAAGGTATGCAACTCTGTAAGAGGCTTATTTGCAAGTCTCCTGCATACACCTTTTAAATACATTGGTGCCTCTACTTCTACCCTTATTGTAACCCCATAATAATTTGGCTCTTCTCCCCCATTGGGAGAAGATGCCAAACAGAGAGCTGATAGGCGGAAGGCCTCCAACAAGGCCCAAAAGCTAACCCAGCTCGGGAGGATTCTTAGGTAGGACTTCGCGCAATGAAGTCATCTTAGGTTAGGTGTCAGTGCTCAATGTTATTAAAGTTATAATTACGAGTGTTTAAAGTAATTTATAACGACTTATTGTGCACAACTTTCTGATCATTATCAAAGTGAAAACATATCTTGTTTCAAATATCAATTCCACGATAAAAGAAGCCACTTACAGAGAAATTCTATTATTCAAACCACCGGCTGATTTATTAGTCATCATTAATTAATTATTTGGATTGTTAAAGTGAGTTTAACCAATATATAAATAAATAAATATTATATATATATATATATATAATATATATATATATATAAATATATATATATATTATAATATATATATATTATTAATATATATATACTTATACAAGGGATATATATATATTATATATAGTTATATATATCATATATATATATATATATATATATATATATATATTATATATATATATATATATATATATATATATATATTATAATATTATATAATTATAATTTCGCATAACGTCACGAATCTGAAAAAAATAAAAAAAAAATCGAAATTTGATTTTTTTCTAAAAAAAAGACCCAACCCTGAATATATATATATATATATATATATATATATATATATAAATATATATAAAATATATATATATAATATATAATATATATATTTATATATAATATATATATAATATATATATATATATATATATATACTATATTAATATATATATATATATAATATATATATATATATATTATATATATATATATATATATAGTTATATATAATATATATATAATTAATATATTATATATTATAATATATCATATATAATATATATATATATATTTCGCGTGACGTCATGAATCTGAAAAAAAAACAAAAAAATCAAAAAAATCAAAAATTGATTGTTTTCTAAAAAAAAATCAAAAAATCCCCAACCATGGGTTTCAAATTTCAACACAAAGCGGAATTAAACTTTGACGGGAGAGTATCACGGCTTCGTAGAGGTGTGTGCATTGCCTGCTTGTGATAGCAGACAGACGGCATTACCCTTCGTGGTGAGTCCTTCTCTGCCAAAAAAGACAAAACTTAGACGGAATTGTGTAGTAGGGTAGATCCACGTTGTGGTAATTGTTTAGAATTACTGACTTGAGTTCACGTACATAGTATATTAAAATTATAAACATTTCATTAACAAAAATGGTTTAAAAAATTATTTGAAGTTTTTTTTACGGATTTTCGTGTATTTTTACGCATATATTTTAAAGAAAAATATAAAAAATAACTCTCCGAAAATTTTAAACGCCTAATTTTCTCGTTTTTTTAGGGAGTATCTCTATCGATCTTGTTCCGATTTCTATATATCGATTGCATATACTTTCCGATAATCGATAATTTGAACGATTATCAACAATTCGATTGTTAGGCCAAATTTACGTTAGTATATTTAAAATAAAAAAAAAAATTCGCAAACGAATTTTGTAATAATAAAAATAATAATAAAATAAAAATAATACTAAAGTAATAAAATAATTTTTCTTTTAATAACCACTAGCAATATATATATATATATATATATTTATATATATATATATTATAATTATATATAAATAGATTTATTTATATATATATATATATATATATATATATATATATATATATTATATAATAGGATATATATTATATTATATATGCGGCAAAATTTAAGATTGTGGACCAGTAAGAAAAATTATCGAGTTTACGTTGACAAACAGCTGGCCGCGCAGTCGGATATTAGATCAACTCCCGCTGAGTCGTGAGGCGATTGAAACACTAATATATATATAATATATATATATATAATATATATAAATATTAATATATATATATATATATATATATATTATATATAATAATATATTATATATCACGGCCCGATTAGGGGCTCGAGCGACGGGGCAGAAAGGGGACTTTCCATTACCCCGGTAGGGGGAGGGCGGGAGGAACCCGCGACACCCAAATACCAAGAGCGGCGGGTTCCGGAGACCCTCCCCGGAGGCGGGGAAATAGTCCGTACCCTTTCGTTCCCCGGAAGGGCCGAGAGACCCCGACTCTTGCTATCGGGGCGGTTCTATCCTTGGGGTACCCATTTAGTTTAAAAATAAAGAAAACTCTGCCCTCTTTGTTTTTTTTAAAACTAATGGGGTACCGCAAAGGTACCCTTGGTAGCCATTAGTTGTAGATTTTTTTTGTAAACTAATGGGTTACCCAAGGGTGAGAGCCGCCCGACTGGCAGGTCGGGGTTCTCGGCCTTCCGGGGAAAGGGAAGGACTATTTCCCCCCCTCCCGGGAGAGGGTCCGGAACCCCGCTCTTTTGCGGTGATTTGGAAGGTTTGTCGCGGGGGTTCCTCGCGGCCCCTCCCTACGGGGTATGGAAATCGTCCCCCACATTGTTCCCCGTCGGCTCGAGCCCCCTAGATGGGGCCGTGATTTATATATATATATATATATATAATATATATATATTGGTTGATTATATATATATATATAATATTATATATATATAATATATAGTATATATATTAGTATGAGTATATTATATATATCCCCTTACCGGGCTGTATTATGTATATATATATATATATATATAATATATTATAATAATATTAATTATATATATATATACTATATATTATAATATATATATATATATATTATATATATATATAGCCCCTACTGGGCTGTGAATAATATATATATATATATAAATATATATATATATATATTATATAATATTATATATATTATATAATATATATAATATATATAATATATTATAAATATTCGTATTTTGTATGATATAATTTGTACTGTTTTCTGTTTCTTTTTTAAAGAAATATATATTCGTACAAATATTGTTTTACAATTTTTTATTCTTTATTTTTTGATATTATTTACGTACACTATGTCTATAGTATCGATTCCTCGAAATTTGTGAAAAAAATCGATTATAAAAAAATAGTATCGATATCGATGTATCGATAATCTGAAACGCATTTCAACAGTGATTCCTCATCCCTACACGAGCGGAAAAAAGCCGAATTGTTATGATTTTCAGAGCGTTAATATTAATATTTTTAGTGAAAATATTAACTCAAAATAACTCAAAGCGTAAAAAAACTTCAAAATTTTTTTTAATACCATTTTTGTAAACGAAATGTTTATAATTTTTAATATACTATGTACGTGAACTCAAGTTAGTATACTAAACAATTACCGATCGTGTTTATTCTGCACGTGAATAAAATGTGTTACTTACATTTGCGGAAGCAATTACACGATTGTCCTCTTACGGGCTGGTAAACCAGAAAGTTGGTTTGAAATGGTGATTAGTTTTGTAGAGTTTAATATTGAAGTTAATATACATGGATATTGTATTTCATTTTGCTCGTACATGCAATTTTCTTAAAGACTAAATACTATTCCCCATGGGGAGCCATGGGAGGAAGAGCAAAAAAGAAGCGTGCTAGATTAGTGAAAAGTAAAGATAGTGCAAAGTTAAAATAGTGATGGGACGATTAAGAATTTTTGACGATGACGATTGTAGTAAATTATGACGATGATGATTGATTGATAAAGTATATATATTTTAAAAATTTATCTTTAATAAATTTAACAAATTTCGGTAATAGTAGTGTAGAGGGGTGTCACCACAGATTTTTACAAAAATCACAGTATATATTCTAAATAAAAAAATTAATGGTAATTATTTCCAATAACTGCCTCTAAACAGATTTTTATAAAAATACAGCATAGACTCTAAAAAAATAGTAATGAAGAATAAAAAAAATTATTGCGCTCATTTAGAAAAAAAGTTACAAACTCTCAAAGTTTAGAATATTCCCATAAGGTTTTCTTATACTAGAACTGTGCGAAATTTCGTTTTATCGCAATTTACGATTTTAGTGAATTTAGAATGCGCGAGGCAAGGTAAGACTATGACCCACAGAAACCATGCAGAAGACCTAAACGAGGTTGTTGGGAGATGGCTATTTAAACCTCACAACATAGAAGAAGTTAAATACATTTTAGGGAAGATGTGGGGAAGAAGAGAAAAGAGGATGTCTACAACAAATGACAATATAGGAGATAGCAATATTGAAATTGCAATAAAAATTAAAATAATACAAATGTTCAATAATAATAATATAAAATAATAATAATAATAATAATAATAATATAGAGAACTTTTCTTTAGAATACTAATAATTCTTTTAAGTATAAAACATGAAATTAGAATTAATGGTGGTAGTGATTAGAGCCACTGGTAATATAGAGAAGGTGCTAATAATAATAATACTAATTACTTCTTTTAAGTGTAAAACATGTAATTAGAATTAATGGTGATAGTGATTAGAGCCACTGGTAATATAGAGAAAGGTGCTATTATAGTATTACTAAAATAAATAATTTTTCTTAATATTATTGTCTTTATATTAAATGTCCTATGCTACCTCAAATAAATGATATGTCTGTGAATTAGAATAAACATTTATTTTTATATTTTTTTTTTATAGAATTTAACAGGAAACTTAGGAAAATGCATGTACTTCTTTTATTCTCATTAGTTGTAAGTTTGTATAACTTTTTTATATTTTTTTATCTTTATATAATTTAATAGAAATTTCAGAAAAGTATAGTTAGACAGTTAAAATAAATATATCAAATGAACACTCCTAGTCACGTAGGGCCAGTTTATAAATGTATTATTTTATATAGTTTTATTTTATAATGATTTATCCGTATTTTATTTTTAATTTTATTTCATTTTCTTTTCTTTTCTTTTATTTTCTTGTTTTCTATATATAGCTATATATATATTTACTAAGTTTTCACAAATATGTTTATATCTATTACAATTGTATATAGCCGTATTTAGTATTTTTGAGTATTTTTTACGTATTTTATTTTATTTAAATTTTATTTTATTTTTCTTCTTAAATTTCATTTCATTTTATTTTATCTTGTTTTACTTTATTTTATTTTGTTTTATTTTTGTGTTTCATATGTAAATTATTGGTTTTATTTTATAATGATTTATCCATATTTTATCCTATTTTATTTATTTATTTTCTTGTTTTATATATTTCATATGCATTCATAAATATGTTTGTAATTTATTATATGTATGTAGCTATATATTTATTTTACTTTATTTTATTTTATTTTGACTTATTTTTGTTTCATATGTATATTATTTTCATACTGTATATTCATTTACTTATATTTTAATCTATTATATTAATTTTATGATTTAAATACAAAGATTTTCTACATCAAAAATATTTGTTAAGTGGTGCCGATGTTTAAGGCTTTACCACGTCCTTATAATAAATAAATAAATAAGTGTAAAAAGCGAAATAGTAAAACAGAAATCTATTCCGTAATATATATCCAAAAATTTCAAAGTAACTTTCTGCAATTTAATTAATTTTTAACGTTGGATTAATATATATATATATATATATAAATATATATAAATATAAAATATATTAAATAAAATATAAATATATAAAATATATAACAGCCATAGATATATATATATATATATATTATATATATATATATATATATATATATATATTATATTATAAAAATATATATATATATATATATATATATATATATATATATATATATATATATATATATAATTACTGTTGTGATATATATATAATATATATATATTATATATATATATATTATATATATATATATATAATATAGATATATTTAATATATATCATATATATATATATCAGCCGTTAGTGATAATATATATATTACTATATATATATATAGAATATAATATATATAAATATATATATAATATATATATTATATATATATATATATATATATATATATTATAGTGCACGCTTATAGTGGGCTCGAGCCGACGGGGAACAGATGGGGGGGACGTTTCTCCATACCGTAGGGAGGGCGAAGAACCCCCGCGGACACCCAAATACCAAAGAGCGGGTTCCGGAGACCCTCGCCGGAGGGGGGAAATAGTCCACCCTGTCGTTCCCCTGGAAGGCCGAGGAGACCCCCCCCCCCCCAGACTCCTGCTTATCGGGCGGTCAACCCCTTGGTACCCATATAGTTTAAAAAATGGTTTTTTTTAAAAAAAAAACTAATGGTCCCCAAGGTAGACCGCGCCCGAGTCAGGGTCTCTCGGGCTTCCGGGGAACGACAGGGTAGGGACTATTTCCCCCTCGCGGGAGGGTCTCGGAGACCCCCGCTCCTTTGTATTTGAGTGTCGCGGGGGTTCCCTTGCGCCCCTCCTAGGTATGGAAAACGTCCCCCCAGCTGTTCCCCGTCGGCTCGAGCCCCCTATAAAGCCTGATATATATATTTATATATATATATATATATATTATATAATATATATAATTATATATATATATATATTAAGTATATTAATATTAGTATATATATATTATATCACTATTGCAATATATATATATTATATATATACTATATATATTATATATATAAATATATATATATATCATATATATATAATAATATATATATCAAAACCGTAAAAATTAATTAAACTGATAAAATATGCTTAAATTTTTGGATATATATTATGGCCTAGATTCTGTTTTACTACTTTCGCTTTTTTCACGTTTATTTATTTTATTTTATCTATTTTTTGCGTGGTAAAGCCTTAACATCAGCACCACTTAAACAAATATTTTTGATGTAAAAATCTTTGTATTTAAATCATAAAATAAATATCGAAAAATAAAATATAAGGAAATGAATATATAGTATAAAAATAATATACATATGAAACAAAAATAAGACAAAACAAAAGAAAAAGAGTTACATTAAAGGAAAATTAATTCTACTTCATGTAATTTAAATACCAAGTATATTTATGATACATATTAAAATTATAAACAGAAAATAAATAAAATGAAAATAAAGAAAATGAAATAATAAAATAAATAAACTAAAATAAAATATGGATTAATCATTATAAAAAAAAACCAATAACTTACATATGAAACATAAAAAAAAAAAAAAAAAAAAAAAAAAAAAAAAAAAAAAAAAAAAAAAAAAAAAAAAAAAAAAAAAAAAAAAAAAAAAAAAAAAAAAAAAAAAAAAAAAATAAATACATAAAATACTAAATACACTATTCCCCAAAAAAAATAGATAATAAACATATTTTGTGAAAAACTTGAGGTAATATAAACGAGAAATAAAGAAAGAAAATGAAATAAAACAAAAATAAAATAAAATACAATACGGATACATCATTATAAAATAAAATAAAACTTTATAAAATAATACATTTGTAAACTGGCCCTATGTGACTAGGAGTGTTCATTTAATATATCTATTTCAACTGTAAATATATATATCTGAAATTTCTATTCACTTACATAAAGATTATGCAAACTTACTATTAATGACATTAAAAGGATTTCAAGCACTTTCATAAAATTCCTACTTAAATTCTATAAAAAAGATTATAAACTATTTTTAAAATTAGTTCAAATTAAATGGTTATTCTAATTCACAGTCATATCATTTATTTGAGGTATCAAGAACCTTGAAGTATAAAGACAATAATATTAAAATAAACAAAAATATATGTATCATTAATACAATGTTAGATATCAAAATAGCAAGACTATAATTCATTATATAATTTCAAGCACTGGCACTTTGGCACTTATATTTATGTTGCCTTTAAATAAGAGCCACCTTTCTCAATAATTACCAGTAGCTCTATCCTACCCCCCACTAATCTTAATTCTGAATGAATAATATTATTAATAATTTATATTTATTTATTTATTACACTTATTTTTTTCTTACACTATAGATTGATTATATTATATTATTAGTATATTATTATTATTATTTTATAATTATGATTATAACTATTATTATTATTATTATTATTATTTTATTATTATTATTGATTATTATTATTATTATTATTATTATTTATTATTATTGATTTTTATTATATTATGTATTTATTATTATTATTTCATTATTATATTTATTATTTATTATTATTATTATTATTTGAATTTTACTATTATTATTTCCTATTTTAATCATCACCATTGTTATTGTCATTTGTTGAAGACATCCTTTTTTCTCTTCTTCCCCACATCTTCCCTAAAATGTATTTAACTTCCTCCATGTTGTGAGATTCAAATAGCCATCTCCCAGCAACCTCATTTAGGTCTTCTGCATGTGGTCTTTGAAGTTCAATGGAGTTAATTCTAAGATCTTCATATTCTGGGCAGATACAAATGAAGTGTATCAGGTCTTCTTCAACTCCACATATGTCACAGTTAGTTTCGCCATTTGAGAACCTGTTTCTCCATTTTAGGTTCAAAGTATTGGATCTGGCCCTGAAAAGTATCACTGAGTAGAAGGAGTTGTCGTAATCTGAGCTTTCTTCAATTCCTATTTTCCATCTTCGGTACATTTGTAGACTTTCTTTGCTTCCTATTTCTTCTTTCCATTGATGTAGGTCCCAAGCTTTTACTTTTTCAGCAATCTCTTTCTTGTCAAGCCTTTCTATTGCTACTATGTCTATCATAACTTTGTCCATGTATCCAAATGCAGTCTTCCACCATTTTTTCCCTTCTGCTTTCATTTTTTGAAGTATGTGTTTTAAGACTTCTTTTTTTCCTTCTGATATCGATTTCATATATTTTAGCTTGTTAGTTATTATTCTTCCCTGCATTGATGATGCTCCAATCTCTCCCCTCAGAACTGCAGTGGGGGTGTACCTAGTCCCTCCTAGTATCTTCCTGTATACTGTGTTTTCAATTGTTTGTAACTTATCTAATTCTTGTTTTGTGAAGCACATTATATTGGATCCATATAAAATAGCTGGGAGTGCCACATTTTTCCAGTACGTTTTCCCTATAAGCAGTTTGTTGCAGCTCTTCTCAATGACTGAACCTGTTTGGCTAGCCAAGGTGTGGGCCTTATTTATGAGATGCAGCTTCTGAGTTTTAAACATGTTTTTTTCATTGTTTATATATAAGCCTAGGTATTTTATTTTGTCCACCACTTTGATACCTTCAATCTCCGTTGGTGGTTGTTCCATGTTAAAAATCAGTACATTGCTTTTCTCTTTGTTTATTTCTAGACCACATTCCCCACTTATCTGTAGTAATGTCCTAATATTTACAGCTGCATCGTTTACATTTTCTGCTAAGATCAGGCCATCATCAGCAAAGAATAGACTGTTTATTTTTATGGAACCATTGTTGAATCCCTTTTCTTTCTCCAGTTCCTTAATTATTTTGTAAGTAACAAGTTTGAATAATGTAGTAGATCCTGTGCACCCTTGCTTTATTCCGCTAGTAACTTCTATCTCCACATTTTCTATTTCATTTCCCAACTTAATGTAGGTTTTGTCATCTGTATATACTTGTGCAATGGCGCTTATTATTTCATGGTGAACCTTGTACTCTTTTAGAACTCTTATCAGTGATTCCCTACTTACTGAGTCAAAAGCCTTTTTGAAATCTATAGAGACTACAATTAATGGTAGGTGTCTTCTGTATGATTCTTCCACGCAGTATTGCAAAATAAAAAGATTATCCTCAATTCTTGCACCTTCTGTAAATCCTGATTGATTTTCCTTTATTTCATCACATATTTTAATGTGTTCTTCAATTTCATTTTTAATTAATGTCATAAATTGTTTGTAGGATGTATCAGTTAATGCGATAGGTCTTAAATCTTTTACAGTTGGCCTCTTTTTTTCTATCATACTTGTTATAGATGATTTCCATGATGTCGGTTTATGTTCCTTTGTTAGTTCTTTATTGAAACAATTTGTGAGAACCTGTATACATTGTTCACTTCTGATTAATACCTTATATAGTTCTGGCTTTAGACCATCTGGCCCTGGTGCCTTCTTCCCTTTTAGCTTTTGTAAGCACCTTCTGACTTTATCGGTGGTTATGAGTGGTTTGTTCATGGGTGTTATGGAGTTTTTTACTGTTATTGCCATGTCCATATGTTCTCTCAATTGTACTGGAAATTGGTGTACTCCACTTTGTATCCGTTGGTATCTTTGCTCGTTAAGTCTTTTATATTCCTCTTTCGAGTTATCGTCCCATTCTTCTGCAATTCGGTTTTCATGTTTGCAGTATATGGTTTCCCAGAATCCAGTTAATTCTTTTCCTATTTCCTCCTTTGGTATTAGTTTACCATTTTCATAATGAAGTTTAGTCTCCTTCATGGTTCTATCTGCTCCCTTAAGTTTCTTTATATTCTCCCATAATTTGTTGTTTTTATCAGATTTTATTTCATCTGTTAGTTTTTTCTCATATGTTGTTATTTCTTGTATTATAAGTTTATGCACTTTTGTTTTTTGTTCTTTATACTGCTCCCAGAGCATATTTTTGGCATGATCTTCTGCCTCATTTCTTCTTTTCCTATTAATTTCTCTTCTTTTTTTATCGCCTTTCTTATTTCTTCTGTCATCCAAGGTCTTTCTATCTTTTTTCCGTTTTTTTCCTCTTTCTTTCTATATGTTTTTAATAAGGTATCATCGGCTGCCTGTTTAATGATTTTGTTCATCTCTTCCAGTGTATCCACTCCTTCATTTTGCATTTTATTTTCTAGGTGTTGTACATATCTTGTCATCAGATCTGGTTCTGTACTATAATATTTGATATTGCACCATCTCCCTTTTTTATAGTTAGGCCTTCTTACTTTGTTTCTTAGATATATTTGTATTAAATTATGGTCTGATAGATCAAATACTTCTTGGTTTTCATCTATTTTCATTGAATAAAAATGTTTATTCATAGCATTATTAGCCAGAGCAAAATCTATGACACTTCTCATGTCATTCCTCTGCCATGTGTAGAGCCCATCACACTCTTCAGTTGTATTTAAGAGTTTCAACTCAAACTTATCCATCCACTCTAAAACCATTTCCCCCTGTTTATCAAGTTGTTGTCTTCCCAACCATGGTAAGTGCCCATTGAAATCCCCGAGGATCATGAAATTCTTTTTACTCTCATATCTTATCAGTCTTTCGCACTCTTTTCTTATTTTGATATTTCTTCTTACGTCTTCTGGTTTGCTTCCTGTTGCAAAATATACTAATACAAATATATATTCTGTATCATGCACTTTAACCTTGAAGTAAAGGA
This sequence comes from Trachelipus rathkii, assembly GCA_015478945.1. Classification (NCBI taxonomy): domain Eukaryota; kingdom Metazoa; phylum Arthropoda; class Malacostraca; order Isopoda; family Trachelipodidae; genus Trachelipus; species Trachelipus rathkii. Next base: position 43,456 of record JABUQX010056603.1, read on the forward strand.
TATCATTATGCTTTCCATCAAGTTTTTCTACTTCTATATGCTTATTTCTCTTATGTATAACCATTAACCCTCCCCCTTTTTTATCCTCTTCCTTTCTATTACTAAAAATTTTGTCAAGGTCATCTCTAAGTATGAATCTGTCCTCTGTGAGATGTGTTTCTACTAAAAGTACTATATCATTTTCTGTATTTATTAACAACTCAATCTCAGTTAATTTTGTTTTTGTTAATCCTTGTATATTAATCATATTTAACGTTAGCCTGTTGTACATTGCCATATCTGTTTGTCCGGTATCATTGCCTTTCCTTATTAAAAATTTCCATTCTTGCATATTTTTCCCTGTTTAATGTATAGTCCTTGTTCTCCATTTTGTTTTCTTTCCTGTATTTCATTCCTCAGCTGCTTTGCTTCCTCTCTTTCTTTTTTAGTTTGGTCCGGGTTTATGTAAATATTCTTGAAATGTGTACTATTTCTTATATGTTTTGCTCTTTTAAGGATATCCCATTTTTGATCAGCAGTTTTCATTTCTATAAGTATGGGTCGTGGTCTGGAATTACGGTTTCCCAACCTTTTTACCCTTACTATCTCGAACTCTGTTACTCCCACTTCTTTAAAGATTTCAGAGCTGCAGGTTTTGTCCTTTTGTTCAGCCTCCTCTAAGTTTGTCTGCTCAATATTCACTTCTTCTAGATTATAAATTACCAAGTTATTTTTCCTTCTCCGCTTATCTTCAATTTCTAAAAGTTCTTCCTTTACGAGTTCCTTTATATGTTTCCGGTCTTCTAGTGAATTTTCCCTTCTTTTCATTTCCCTCATTAATTCATCTATTTGGGTTTGTTGCTGCTGAAGTTGTTGTTGTTGTTGGTATATGGTGTTCTGCATTTTTTCCATTCGTTCAACAGATGAGGCTACCCGTTCAACAGATGAAGCTACCATAATCTTCAACTCTGAGAAGTCCAACACAGTGATGGTATTCTCTTTTGGTTTCTGTAAACAGCTTTGGCAGTTCCACGATACGCTATCCATTTCGGCTAATTTTTTTATTTTGTTTTTCATTAATATTTGCACAGTTTAGTGTAGCGTGGAAC
>JABUQX010056604.1:0-37799 GCA_015478945.1 Trachelipus rathkii
TATATATTATTATATATATGAGGTATAATATATACTATATATAATATATACCATATAGTATATAGCTATATATATATAGTATATATATATATATATAATATTATAGGTATATATGGTCTAGTTGGAACACCATATATAGTATATTTATTCTATATATAATATTATATATAAAAGATATATATATAATATATATATTATATATATATATAAACGGTATATACTATGCTGGTTATATATATATACGGTATATTCATATAATTTTCAAATAATAATTATAGTAGTATATATAATATATATATAGGTATATATATATATATAATATATATACTATATATATATATATATATATATATATATCCTTTAAGACTGTCAATAGTGATGTTCCGTAGGATTCTGTCTTATCTCATACACTTTTTCTGCTTTTCATTAATGACCTTTCTATCACTTCATCCTGTTACACTAATATTCCGAGAACACCTTTTATTACTTCTTTTATTTTGAAAGACATCTCACCCAACAGCAAAATACTCATGCTTGGAGGGTAACTTAGAGCAACTAACTTCTGACCTTTTTCTCAATTTCTAATGGGGAAGAAAAATGTGGTGTATTTTAAATACCTCAAAACTCAGTTTCTTCATCTTTATATAGGGCAATCTTCCACATATCTTTAAAATCTTGTAAAACACGCAACTAAAGTCTTGGCCCTTCCTTAATATTCTTTCTATTTCATTAACTCATCATCTTTTTTGGGAGGATCACATTATTTCTCTTTCCAAACAAGTTTTTATGAAATTGGGGTGTTTTTTGGGTTTCTTTGGAATTTCCTTACACCATCCCAGTTGATTGCTCTTTATAGCTGTATCTTCGCTCCTGTATGGAATGTGCCTCACACATCTGGAGTGGTTTCACTCTCACAGCTCTTCTTGAAAATAAAGTCTGGGGCTCTTTCATGTTATCAACTCTCCTGCTCTCACTTACTCTTTTAAATCTTTCTGCCCGTTGAATTGTTGTTCCACTCTCTTCATAGTTCATACGAATCGCTATTACAACGGACACTGTTCTTCTGAGTTCTCTAGTTGGAATTGATAATGGCACATGTGACACACCTTTCTACTTGGTCTCATCCTTTCTCTGTCCTACACTCTGACCCCAGACTTAACCGCTATGCTCAATCTTACATGTACTTCAATGGTAAAATCTCAACACACTTCCTTCATCTGTTTTTGTAACTTCCTTTGACTTGCACATTTCAAATGTCGTGTGTCGGAACAAGTCAGCCTTTAATTTGACATTGGTTTAGAAATACTCCCCAACTGTAGGGCAATTTAGTAGGCATATATATATATATATATATATATATATTATATAATATATTATAGTTAATAAGCTTTATGGATATATATCGATATATATATATATATATATAATATAATTGTAGATATATATATATATATATATATATATAATATATGAATGCATCATGGTGTAGGAGGTTGACTCTCCTACTCTCATGTAAGTGGATGCTGGTTCAAATCCTCCACGTAGCAGTCTGGTTTTATCTTCCTTGGACAAGAATCTGAAAAACTCGGCTGCGAACATGTTGGTTGGGCGCTGGTTTGGGATAGCCGGCCTTAACGTTCGATTTCTTAGTTCCCCTGGTGTTACCCTCTGGAGAAAGGGATTAAAGCACCGGTTTAAAGGAAGTTTATATATTATATATATATATATATATTTATCTAATTATATATAATATATATATATATATATGAGTAACGTATATATAACTGAATATAATATATATAGTATATATAATATATCATATATAAATATTATATATTATTATTCTCCAAGTTAGGTAACATCTAGAATGACAGACTAGGCATAGAAGAGAGAAAGTGGAGTGTGCAACACATGGACTGTCATGGCTCCTCAACAGGCTGGTAAACTTTGCATAGCTGAGCACGATAGCTTTATTCACAGGCAAAGGAAATGGCTAGAATGCAAATGGAGATTGAGAAGCAAAACCAAAGAAAAAGTCCAATTACAGAAATAATTAAAGATAGTTTTAATAAGGTTGGAATAATATTCTTAGAGATAAAATGATTTATGATTATTTCTAACATTTAAAATTCTTAAGTAGGACTTTTTGTATATAATTCTTGTAGGGCCTGCCACTTCCGAATCAAATTTTAAGATTTTGAGTAAGGTTTTCATGTTAAGTATATTTTGAAACTTTTCTGAGAGAAATTTTTTTTTGAAAACGATTGGAAAAACATTATTGATTAGTAAATAAGAATAAGAAATCCCTACAAACAAGGCTTGAAGTTTTGGACTGTTGCAATATAAATTTTAAAACCATTTTATAATGTTTTAATATTATTTATTAATACATTATCATTGATAAAGTTTTAATTATTATTATTATTATTTTTATTATTATTATTATAATCATCAGAAACCTTCAAACTGGTCATTCGCAAACACAATTTGTAACATTCTTAACTTCCTCAACGTCATTTTGCAAAAGGTGCTGCCGTTTTCTTACGATGAAGGGTATACATACACCTTGGCTATTCCCTGCTCCCACCATTTGTCTAGTCCTAACCTCTCCAAATCCAGCCACTCCGCAGCCTTGTTAAAGGCATCATTACTCTGCAGTTCACGGGAGATTCACTCCAGTCAAATTAATGACGACTCTAAAACAGTGACGGCTTGTGCGAATCTGCTATCTTTCACGACCACAATCTCTTCCATACCGTCCCACCTCATTCTTCAATTTTTACTGCAGAATTAATGACTGTAATGGTTGCCCTTTTTCGAATTTTATTCCTTAACCAAGACTACCCTTGTTTCATTTATTCGGATTTGCTCAGCGCCCTCCAGCCTCTCAAAGTTCCCTACTCTAAAAAACCAATGGTATTCGCTGTACAACTTCTCCGGCTGCTCCACTCTCGCAAGAAACAAATGATACTCTTTTGGACCCTATCTCATGTAAGGGTGACTGGTAACGAAATCGATGACAGGGAGACCGGAATGGAATACTCCTCTTTTCGTAGCTGTTGTAGGTACCTCCAGGATGCCATTCGACAAGGTCGCCTTCCATCAACTGATTATTATCCTGCTCATCGACAAGGCTTCTGGTCTTACTAGCAGCAATTATCAGAAATATAAAGTCGAACATTGGTAGGTGGTCTTTCTCACTGACGAAATCTTTTACAGGAGGTGATCCTCGCACGCCTTCGCATTGGCCGCTAAACTCAATGATCACGCACAGCCGCTGCATGTAACAGGAACCTACCCAACCTGCAAAATTTGCCTTCGCAACACCCTGCAATCTGTTCACCACATCACTGATTGTCCTCAACTGGACTCCATTCATTCGGCGTCGCCATTTTCCTACACTATGGTCAATAACACCTAAAAGGCTATCCCTCCACGCTTGACCATAACATTCTTCCCACTTCAACACGATAGTATACTCCGGATAATTCGCTCTTATGCCTTCAGTGACAAAAGCCATTCTGCCACTTTGACTATTCTAATAATCATTTCTGCATTTAGTACACTCTACGGTACAAAATGTCATTATCGTCAGGACACGCCCACCTCATAGGAGTTGCGGATTTCCAGCTCTATCGCTGGACCGGCTCCTTCGTCTCTCCCGTTACTGCTCATCGGGGCGACGTGGTGTCGCGTATGTGTGCTTTCGCCGCTTCACTGTGCAATGCCCACATCACCGACCATCTCCCATACCAAACGCAAAGACCGCCAAGCTAGTGTCAGAGCCAATTATTATGTATTTATTTATTATTTTCTTTATTGAATATCATATAATTATTACGTATTATTATTATTATTATTCGTATATCATTGATTATCTTATTAATTATCACACATCGGTTGTACCATTGCCAACATACACAACACGAGGCCTACATATATCAAAACATTTCTACTCTCATTCATCTTTACAAGTGATATCTGTCTCTCCAGTATAGGTGTTAGTTTTATTCAAACCTTTCTACCTATTTCCTGAGATATTTGTAGTACTACATATTACTAAATAACTATAATCTTCAGTATTCAGCTTTCGCAATGCCCTAAGAATAAACATCTAACTACTTCAAATTTCATTGAAATATATTTCTTGTTTTTAAAAGCGTCAGTCAAACTTTGATTTACACTGGAAATTTGAGTATTACACATATATGATCTAACAAAATGTAATCCAAGACAAAGTTATATGCCTCAATATTTATCTCCCACTATACCCACCCGATAGTCTTGGGGCCTGAGGAGCGTACGCGTTTAAACATCCCGGAACAGACGGTGCGGAAGATGTGTAGAAGTAAAGTACATGACGCAGCGTCCGATTTACTAGGCGCGTCCCGTCCCCTTTATCTACCCACCAATGAGGAAATCTGTCGCAATTCAGAAAATAATCTCCCGCGAGCCCTTGACATCGGCTCCCATTTTGCAACGCGGCGTCCCGGTTCGGAGACTGCGACGGCACACCACTTCACTGTCAGGCATCCTGGTTATCTCTGTCAACTGTGGAGGTTTTCATTCCCTCTGGTCAAAGCCACACCACTATTCTCCCTCACGAAACACCCTAGCCAGTTCCACTCCTGTTATGCACCTGTTCTTTCTTGCCTCTCAAAACTCTCCATTTCCTCTACGCCTCTCAGGCATTCCTTGTTAATCTGACGTCGATGTTCCACTTGTCTTCTGTCTCCCAGCCCAGTTTGAATTCCATTTTACACACTTCACCACTAATACATCCACTGCCACCTCAACCGACCACAACATCCATCCTTTCCATTATGACCAAACCATCTCTTGACTAATGTCTCTTTTATTTCTCTTTATTTACGCGCCGCTCTTTCACATCCTACAGAGATCCCCCAATCTGCGTGTCATTCCTCATTCTTACGTCATTATCCCACAAACTAAACACGCCATCCTAAGGCATTGTTCTGCAATCTGAAACTCACCCTGCCTAACCCGCCTAATGATTCTATCAGCCTCCTCTATTCGCAGACGCATTAGTTTGCACTACTATATCAATAAGACACTGGTGGGTCAAGCATTCAGGAGAGGCATACGACCCACATGCGAAAACCGCGTCGAGTGCACTTCAAGACAGTGTCCTTCATCTATACATCAAGGATTTTAACGTGCAACAGCACTACCTTCCTTACCATTGACAACTCTTCTCCTGACTATCATATCTGCATCGAGGTCGTTATTCCGCTTTTCATGTCGAAACATAACTCCTAGGAATAGTGGGGTGAGAATATCAGAGATTACTTCGTTCCGAGTGTGGGCTCACCTTCTGAGACATAAACAATCAAACTTGCGAAACCCTCCTCACTTTACTACCGTCACCTTTACGGTTCTATGTGGTCATTGGTAGCGCTTTTAAACCGGGCGCCTCCTGTGTTACACCGGGCCGTGCGCGTGCGCCAGAGATCGTTTGTGGTGCAGGAATTCGCGACAGCAAAGAATCAAGGTGCTCACCACGCGTCAGATAAATAAGCAGGACACCACTCGCACTCGTACTTTCTTGTTTCCAATCAGTCTTAACACATTTGCCTCCGATCACTCGTTAATTGCTTTTCGATCGCTCCACTCCAATATACACAATTAATGATCAGCCAGGAGACGGTAAAGTGACTCAGTGCCGCGTGTGCGCTCATCTCGAGACTTTTAGATATTACAAACCAATACACTTTATGACACACATTTATTTCTTACACTACGGCTATCGATTATTCACTATCGTTATACATCGTTTTGATTCCATTCAGAAGCACTACCACCAGGACAGCCAGATACATTACCTATACAGCACCTGACATATGATGCTGCTGCACCTGTATATGAAATCCTATATACGGGGCTGTTGCAACATCCACAAAATAACCTAGAAAAGTTGACGAACCTTAGTTGCTTCTCTCCCTCAATCTCCTCTATATATATATGTACTCAGATGACCTTAAATATTATATGATTAGCCCCTGCGGCCGCTCGCATGATATTCCTAGTACTAATATAGATCATTATATCATACCTACCAAGTACTACTACTAGTATGTAGCGTATATAGTAATGATGATCTTAGTATTAGCTAGATAATATTAGCTGAGTAGCAGTCACTATAAAAACATACAGATATAATTTCAGAATAAAAAGTATAGTACCGTATACTAATACTTGAAACTATATATATATAATTATATATATATATATATATATATATATATTCAAGATTTAAATGAAGATTTGGTTAAATTACTTCTGACTAGAGACGATTTGCATATGGAACAAGATTCGATGTTGGTTGACATTGAAGATCTAACGAAACACTTGTAAGTATTTTATATAATATGAAACATTTATGAAAGTCATACTTCCCTAATTTTATTATTATTGTTGTTGTTGTTATTGGAAACCTTTTAAGAGGTCAGTAATTGTTTAAATTACTTCTTAGGGTTTAGATATTAAAGATTGGATGTCGATCGTAGGAGAGTGAATGTCAAGGAAAAAGGAAAATCATGTAACTAAGTTGAGAAGACTGTTAAAGGGAACTTAAAAGACGATGAAGAAACTGCGGGTTTTTGTAAAGTTTTGCTAAAACAGTTTGCCGAACAAAATGAAAGGGACTGTGATTGTTTGTAAAAAGCATTGGTTAAATAAGTTTGTCATTTGGAACACAAGAATTTTTAGAACATTGGATGCACATGTTATGAATCTGTGGGCTGGGTAAAAAGAATCAGGTAGTCTATTTGAGAGGGACAACTTAAAGAGGGATGATGGTTAGGAAATGATGCTCTAAAATTAATTTTAAGGAAAATATTTGAAAGATAAAAAAATATATAAATAGGTTGCGAAAAATGTGTGTATGGATATAAAGAAAGTGGGAAGACTCCTTTAAAGAAAATGTTTTATTTGAATAAGATTATGATAAAATTTTCCAACATGATCAAGTCTTCTTGAGAGGTTTTGTAATGATTGCAAGTAACGAGTACAGTCATTTTCCTTTTATTTTAAATGTGTGTGAATTACATTACTTACAATATAAGTTTTTTATTTTATATTTTAGAGGAGCCAAACAACGCCCAAATGCCACTCTTTGCACCTCTTCCACAAACTGCAAGTCCACAGCAAACAATCTGCGATTTTCAGCGTCCATCATTCCTTCAAAAAGTTTGAAGCTTCGACCAACCATTATAAAGAAGTGATGCGAACTCATATTTTAACGTCACGCTTCTATTTAATTACCTCGTAACTCATTTATATTTTTAAATCTGCTTTTTGTGATAAGCCAACCTTGTTACCCTACATGCCTTAATAATAATTATAAAAATAATAAATTTGTTCCTAAATTATAATCAAATTGTCTGAGCTAAATTAAATTAAAACATGTTCATTTATTATATATTAATATATTAGTATATATATCATATATATATCTATATATCCATATATAATATAATACTTAATATATATATTCATTCATTATATTAGTATATATAATACAGTATATATACTATATATTATATAATTATATAGTATATATTACTATTTTAAATCAATCTCATTTATTTATTTAAAAATAATTTTTTATGCTATGATAGCTTTAAAAGAGTCTGGATTTTTTAGCAATGTGAATAATATGTTCTAGTATTTCAGAGGATTAATAATTTGACACAATGACGGATGAGAAAATAAAATTGTGTTAAGTTATTAAAATAGGTAGTTTTAAAGGAATTAGGAAAATATGACACTATAGCAAATTTCCAAAAAATGGCGCTTCTGCATCTCAGATGATTCTCAGTTGGGAGTGTGTTGTTCTTGGTCATTGTAAACAAGAGTTTTCCTATTAATTCTATAATAGGGGTATTAAACAATTATTTTTAAGCAAACAGCATCCTCTGGCACCCTTATCCGCGCCCGTAGAATTGGCCTTTGATATATATAATATATAGTGTTATACTATCATATATATTAACTATATATACTATATATATTATATACGTAGTATATATATATCTATATATATAATTATCTCTATTATATAGGAGACTATTATATTATATTAGTATTATACTAGTAAATACTATACTCATATATATATAGTCATATATAGTAATATATATATATTATATTATTATTAATTACTCAAGAAGCTTTATATGAATCAAAATTAACCTGCTTTTTAAATGTTTGTTGCTGTTAAAACTGTGGGCACAAAGTTTTTCTTTTTTGTAGGGTCAGTTTACCCAATTACTAGCCGACTAGACTTTTGACTGATAATGATAACCAGTTTTAACATGTCATTTTTTTAAATTCAATATTACAAAGTACCTTCCTCATACGCAAACTATTCATTAGGTGAATAGTTCTCTCATGTGAATCTTTAATTTTGTCTGTTTTTAAAATGTTCCATGGTATTTATTTATATGAGTTGTAGTAATTCCATATTTCGAGATACATTCTATTCCTTTTATTAGAAATCTGTAACTGTGTTATACAAGATGTGATTTAAATTCTCATATTTATACAATAGGGAGAATGTAGTGGAATAAGCAACAAATGTTAATTAGATTATATTTTTCTTGAAGTTCGTTGGTTGGATGTTTTGAAGTCCCAGTGTATTGAATGTTGTATAATTGTACATGGGGATATGCATTATTGGCTAAAAGATCAATATACTGAGTAGGTCCTGTGAGAGAGATTTAAGTTACTTTCCGTCTGTATAGTTATATTATTATTAGTACTGAATGGAGGCGTTCGCTTTGTGTCGTGTCATGTGAAATAGAATCTGCGAGAAATACTTTTCCAATCGGTAACATATGAAAGCGGGAGATAATGTTATCGACGGTTCTAAGATAAATTGTCGCGCGATTCGTGTAATGGTGATGCGGTCTCTCGAAAGCGCTATTTTGGAAGTTTAAATTGGCTTTATAAATATTAGTTTCAACTTTTCTAGAAAATATAGATTTTAGTAGGCTGAATGTGCGTCTCGTTTCGGCACCTGGTTTTTCAAAGATTTGCTCCAAAAAAAAAAAAAAACAAAACGACATGTATGACACTTTTTAGAGAACTCTCGCATGGAAGCGTTAAATTTAACCTGGTTATCTAATAAATATTCGACAATCTTTTACTGTGAAGTTGTTTGAGATAGGTGAGATGAAGTGTGCACCCTGAGTGAAGTTTCTTACAGTAATTTTCTAATGAATACCACACTTGTATTAATTTTACGACTTACGCCTTTATCCCAAATGGTTATTATGTATGTTTAGGAAGCAGTTCTGTAAATAAATTTTTCTATATTATCGATTTATTTTTATTTGCCTTTGTAAAGGGAGGCCATATTGAGGTTTGAAAGACTTAAAGAAACAACTTTTTTCACTCAGTATTCTTCCTGACTTATTATAATTTACATTTCTGAACCTCATGCTTAATATTTACAATAATACAGGTGTGTGTTCATCATTATGGGTGCCTCTTGGGTCCTCTCTGTTTCCTAAAGGATTTAATTCAATGAATACAAGTAATTCTTACTTTTAAGAATTATGAACCATAAAATGGCATATGGGAGCAAAGTGCTTCTACAGTGCCGAGGTTTATAGTTTCTTCCATGTTATAAGTGCAGCAGATAAAGCTAGTACTTTTTAGATCGCTCTTAACTAATGCGTGTGGTGAGGACACATAAGTCCAGTGTATACGGAATAGACTTACAAGTAAATTTGTTGTGTGACCTCGGATCAAAGAATATAGTACAATTTTTTATGAACAGAGACCACTAGGTATCTATCAATTTACTTGTAACGTGAACATGGGCGTAGAGTGCACGGGAGGGTGTGCATTTTTGCATCCCCCCTCTAAATCTTGGCGATAAATAAAAAAAAACCTTAGATAGTTTGCCAGATGACGTTTATAAGAGGCTTATTAGTAGAATAACACTGCAATTATAAAGAACTACATCGAATCGATGAGATACGAAGGTTTAATATTATCTAATTCTTCTCCGGGATTATTAAACAGTAACATTTCTTTTTATAGTTTAATGTGTTTAATTTTTCATATTAGCTTGAAGTCAACTAGCTGTGTGCTTTTTATTACTAGCTTAAGCTTCTTGTCGAGTAGTATTCTGGTCTGCGGACTCGGCTCAGCGCGCTATCCCAACATCAGCTGAAGGAGAGAAAGTGCTAGTACTTCGAGGAGAGACTCTCCATATAGTAGATGTCAAGATAGATTTGGCTGAGTTAGCGTGATCAAGCTGCTATATTGATATTATATAGTAATGTAGTATAATATATATACTATATATATATATATCATATATAAGGGCTCTAGAGACAATTATTAGTATATATATATATATATACATATATATTATAGAGGTATAGTAGCTATATATATATATAATAGACGATATACGGGGTGATATATAAACTGGAATGAGTACAAGCAGAAGACTTTTTACTCTTCGCGCTTCAGCGGGCATATCGGAAAGCTTTGGACTCCCGCGTTTGCTGAGTTAACATACAACCGGATTTCGAATGCTCACCATCTCACATAAGGCCATCGCTGACGTCGCGGCCCAAAAGGAAGACCGCTTCAAAACGTAGTTTTTTAAAGCACCCGGTTTCTCATCCCATAAATGCTGCTCCATGTACTCAAAGGCCTGGCCCCATTATAATGAGGGAAGAGGAGTACAACCGCCGCCCATTACTCGAACCGACACAGTCGCGAAACAAACTCTCCCTCCCATTTTCCGACTGGTGCGCCTTTCTCTTTGCGTTCCTTTTATTCCCTAATGCCTACTCTACATCTACGCATTTCAACGGCAATACGCATTCCTTTGCACCTAACCACCATTCTGAATCCACTACAATAATGTCTAAATCACGATATACACAGTGGACTCTAAATAGGAGTCACTCACTGCCCCACTTCTAGACAAATAGGACACTCCTTTGAGACAGACATCCACTGGAATACTCATATGACGCCTAGGTGTCGGGGAGGGAGAACAGAAGATTGTAGCGCCCACAGCAGGGTATGTCCTGCGTGTCGTAGTGAAGTTCGGACTAAGCGGAGCTCGTCCCAGGAATCGGGTTCCAGGGGTTTCGGCAGTTGGGGTGTTGCGCTGTTCCTTTGGATCTACCCAGATCTAGTGTAGTGAAATATAGCTCGGAGAACACGCGAAGAGAATTGCGTGACAACTTTGTCACGGCGCTTGCGGAGAAAGGGTCGAGGATCGCCGTAAAATTCATCCTTCATGACCTCATATACGGCGACATAATTATGATTCATCATTATATTCGAATGATCGAAGAGGTAGAAAACAATGAGAGCTGTTACCTACAAGATGGAAGATGTTAGGTATGAGGAGATAGTGAGAATGTTGAGTTTTGGGCAGAGAGTTCGGCGACGCGCAGGAATGAAAATGAGTATTTTTTGTCTTATTTAAGAAAGGGACAGTACATTTTGATAATAGTCCTTCATGGCTGTGACTGAAAACAGAAGATGAGACAGGAGGCAAGGGGTAAGACAGTTGTGAAAATACGGCGTAGCTTTTCGGTGTGTGATGAGAAATGTGCCTGCGGTGCTGGTGTGGAAGAGAATGAGAGACGGAAGAGAAGGAGTTGTCGATAATTGATTCTGATGAGTGAACTGTGGTATGAAGCTATGGTAGACTCCGTTGCTCTCGTGTGTTGTGCTTCCTAGAATTCTAATGCGTTTAAAATTTAAGTTTGCAACAACGGGTCAAGGTATGTGTTGGTTGTGGACTGTTACTGGTACGCGATCATGAGGGTATTACAACGTATGAAGAGTGGCGCTTACAAATCTCTTGTTTGGTTTTAGGATAATCTGAATTCATAGTGGTTTTGATGGTGAGTAGGAGCTTCAGATTGATAGTTTTTGGGGGACCTGAATGGTTGGATAGGGTGATCAAATAAATAGGGATTGTAAACAGGTGGTTTTGCTGGGGTGGCGGAAGAAAATGATGAGAATCAGATGTTAGGAAAAGGTGGGCAAATTTGATTTCATGTGAAGAAGAGGAGGATATGGTGTGTACAGAACAGAGAGAAATTATCTTGTTTCTCTCCTTAAACCAAAGAGTCACGATTACGCTAAACGTGTCTATACTTAGTATTGTGGTGTACTGGGTTAGAACAGAATGGGGAAGAGAACAAAGCTCGAATACGATCGAAACCAGTTAAAAGTATGATTGATTTAGTTGCTTTGGTGAAGAAGGAGAATGTGTTGAGATTATGAAGTTGATGGTGTTGGATGTTAAGATTAAATCAAGTTAAGGGGATTTAGGAATGTTGGTATTATCGAGATCGATTATGTTGTTCTATGTTAAGAATTAAGTTTCGAGATAAGGGAGAGAGGATGACTTGGCAGTGGAGAAGGAAGTGATAACGAAAGGTAGTAATAAACGGGTTAAAATTAGGAGTGAAGTAGCGTAAGATTGTGGCAAGATTAATCACCAGGGATAAACAAAGATCGATTTACAGCGTGTACAGATCCGCCCTTCTCACTCTGAGATAAAACGGGAATGTGTGAAATAACCGAGTGAAACAAGTTGGATACTGAGCAAATCCTGGTCGAGCCAGAGTCCAAAGCAGTCATCCACAGTGGCAAATGATATAGTTAGCTGGTGAAGAGTAGAAAGCAATTAGGTTCAGTATACCTAGTTCGCCAGAAGGACGACAGTGTGGATGGCTGCGCACACTCGCTCGCGCCCCCATCGGCCTTACAGTGAAGGATCAGATAAAGAATGTTAAAACAGCAGTGATAGTCGGCCCATGAGAAATGAAAAAAACGCAGAGTGTAGATGAAGAGCGGCAGTTAAGTATGGTAAGACTATAAAGTTATGGAGGAGACAAGTATTTACAAATGATATAGGAGACTAGTATCATGAAGGTGTGTACTAAAAGCAGAATGATGAAGATTCAAAAGAAAGATGCTTGGAATTATCATAAGGAGGAAAAAAGAAATACTAAAAGGCTTTGTATGTTTAGGCAGGAAGTAACACAAAGAGGTACATTTTATTGCACACAGTAATTGGTAGGAAAGCCTGGAGAAGGGTGGAGGCATGAATGATGGGACATACAAGGAAAATAGGGAAGCTCTTCTGGGAGGAAGCGCGAAAGTTAAGATAAATTGAGAATAAGGTAATAGAAGAGATAGCATGGAATAGTTGGTGTTGAGAATTGAAAACATATGATGAATAGTGCGAATGCGGGGTTCTGTTTTTAAGCTGATGAAATATGGGGATTTGTGGCGAGACCATCCGGAAGTAGTGTGTGGTGGATAAGAGCTAGCGAGAGTTCGAAAATCGTTGCACAATGTCTGGATATTATAAGCTCTCGAGTCATCCAGTAGATTGATATGAGACATGCTGGAATGATTCGGCCTCCTCCCCTCCGCGTGAATGTCTAGTATCGCAGTAATAGTATGGTGCTGCCAGGTTTGCACTGAGTGCTCCGCAGGTGATATATGGTATTTTTTGATGGGGACATTGTGAGGGTTATTGAGTAAGAGGGTTCAGGACCTAATTATAGGGGATGGAAAACTGCTTCGAGTATTAGGGTGTGCAGAAGAGTTGATGAGACAAGGAATTCGATACGGTAATAAATCTTGACATGGGCAGTTTATAGATGAATGGATTACTCATGTGACTCCTCCGAATCAACGATCGGATAGAGCGAATCAGATGAGCCGTTGATGAGGAGGACTTGATTTGGACCTATATGGAAGTTGGTCCCGAAATATTACACGCGTTTTATGAAGGGTTATAGTGTTCTCGAAGTTATTTGGGGAGAGCTTTGTACATTTGTTTGAAGTCCCGCGTTAAAAATAGTACCCTTGTATAAGGGTATAGGAGATAGTAAGGGGAACTGTAAAAATTTAAGGTGGAAATAAGTTTTATTGAGTGTTTTGGTAGGGAAGGTATATGCTGGTATTTTGTGGAGAAGAGATCGAAATGAGTGCGTGATCGTAAACAAGTGTGGACTGTAGGGACTGTATTGGTGACAAGAAAAGGGCAATGGGTGGCGTTTAGGAGTGGTAGAGAATGTGTGTGGATCAAATCTTTACATTAGTAAACAAATGATGAGAAATGAGGGAGAAGAAGAATAAATTGTTATTTAGGGTTATATCATGGGATAATTTTGTTACAGGCCGATCAAATAGGCAATAGAAGTTAAAATAAAAAGGAAGGAGCCGTTATGGCCACGGTGTTGAGTGATATTATGGTGTGTGGTAGGCTCTGAATGGCAATCTGGAAAAATCTGATTGTCTTAGTTAGTGTTGAGCGCACGCACTTAGCAGTGGCTGAAGCAGAAACCGATGAAATAATTTTACTGATGAGAGTGAATAATGAAAGATGGTAGAAAGATTTATTAATGCAATGGTAGCCAGCAAGAACATCTCGAGAGTAGGATTCGAGGTTATGCCTAGGAGGGATCGTTCTAATTGTTCAGCGGTACGAGGTAGATGTTTTAATGTTACGACAGGGCGGTAGGTCACATTATCTCACCCTTCATGGTAGTCGGAAAATTTTAATGAGAATGTATCTCCGTATGGTTATGGTTCAATTTGTGTGACAATTATTAAACGAGATCTGTGAGAGAGTGGGGGTTAATTGAAAGGGATTTAACCTAGCCTACTTGTGGAGCTCAGACAGGGGTAGGCAAAGGTTCTTAGGGTTAGAGGTTAAGAGAGGATGGCAGGAAAATGGTGTTGGTTAGGTATATTACCTGAGTGGGGGCGAAGAATGGAGGTAGTTATGGATAGTGGAAAGCGCGCGTGCCCCTCATTATAGGGGCTGAGGATGATTTGGCGGGGACGCTGTTCTACTTAAGATAGGGTCGATTAATCATAATATATAGATTATTATGTTAGGCAGAATATTCTGAACGAGTGTAAGTTACGAGTATAGGGAGTTTAGATTAGAGAGTGAATTTACTTAGCAGGGTGTATTATATATACTGTTTGAATGTATAAAGGAGGTGTGCATTATGTAAATAATAGTATAAACGTGTAGATAATGAAAGTTATAAGGGTTATATTATATTGTGATTGTTATGTAAGTTTTGAGGATCATAACTACCTCATTACTAGTATAGTGCAATGATATTATATATGATATATATTAAGAAAGAAGACATAAGATTACTGGAGAAACAATATGTGTTGAGCAGCTGGATTTAGAAATTAAAATGCAAAACGTTTCTTAATATTTAAAAAAAAATGTATTTTATTAAAACAATTAGAATATCAAAATGCAATTATACAATGAGTCGGAAAAAGTTCACAATATAAGCTTTAAGCAGTTGTACGTAATAGATTGGAGTATTATTATGTTAATAAAGAGAGTAAATACTTTCTTTGGAAGGGTATAACGCAAAATTTATCAATACTGTGTGGAAGAGAAGAGAAATAAATCAGAATTCTCAGAGACGAACACTAGACATTAAGATCTCGCGCTCTGTTGAGCAGCTCTGTATGGTATAGTGGTGACACGTAACAATGGTCATTAGCGTCTGCAGCTACCGTATTTTACGAGCCCTTCGTCTTCGCACTAGGAAAGATAGACTTCGCTGCAGGTCTGCATGTCGTTCGCATCCTTACGCATAGATAAGTGTATTCCTCTTACTGTGTTACAGGTGGGGAAGTGCAGGGATAAGCGCGACTAATAAGTGGCGCTTTTGCGCAAGGCTGTGCATAGGGTCTTACATTAGGATATGTATTAATGAGTTTCTACATTTGCGTATGTTGTTACCTGTGTTATTGATCGACGGAAAGAAAGGTTCAGTGTCTTTTATGACTTGGGAGACCGAGTCACGATAGCTACGTTGCTTCTCTTCATTTGGACTCTGAGCGACTTCCTTGGCCAAAGAATTTAGTAGATCTATAAAGTTCAATGTGTTCAGTGTACCAAAGTTCTAGTTCTCTTCTATGCCTTCTAAGGTGTAAAAAATGGACTAAATCTTTAGTGCGCAGTGAAGCTGTTTTTCCCTTTAACTCATCTGGATTGTTTGGTCTAATGGAAGGTAGTAGCGGTGTTGTGGTAGGAGGAATGTAGAAATATTGATTATATAGTCAAAGAGAGGAACATAAAGCCAGGTGTATTTTCAGTAGTGAAAAAACCTTACCCGAAAACAATAGAAGTTATAAAATCCGGATACGGAGTTATTAAGGATCTTCTCCAGAACTCCCGTGTTCGGGGGATTGTTTGCTGGGAAAGAAAGGGGTAGAAGGTTATGCTGACGCAGGAATAGAACTGAACTGAGTTCCTACCTAATATGTTTAGAAATCGATTTCGGGTTTTTGGTTTCATTGAAGAGAGTATGATTCAGGATCAGAGTCCAATGGTATGCTTCGATGAACGATTTCAAGTTAATAAGGTTCTGTCTGTATATTTAGCGAGCACATTCATTCGCTCCTCGCTGGGTGATGGAATGTTGTTGCGGTTCACCTATACCGCCGAGCATGGCTTCTTAACCTTTTCCCACAATTATGTTGAATTGCTGCGACGGTTTGACGATATCCAAGGTCTCTAGATTGGAGAAGCCTTTACAACTGGCCTCTAACGGCATCGCAGCAGTTTAGTGTCGCGAATCAAATATTCATAAGCCATGATGCAATGACAACTTACATTGCCGCTGAGAAGATGCCCCTGAAAGAGGAACGGCATTTGTTTACTTGAATGTAACGCTGGGATCTGGGTATGTTTCTTACCAATGGAAAGAGATTTCTTAATGTTTGCGATCATTCGTGAAAGTGCATCCGACCTTTGTAAACCTAGCTATAAGGCACTTGTGGTTAGATTCAGGAACCAATTTGTGTCTGAGGTCATTAGGCTTTTGGTATGTTTGGCCAGTTAGAGAAGTTTTGTCTGTCAAGAAGCAACATCTCTAGAAGGCTGCGATAAAAGAACGATAGGAATAATGTCATTTATGAAGTTGCCCAACGCGACGTATTGTGGATTTCTGGTATTGGTTTTGTGCTGTTTTTCAAATCATTTACTACTAAATTTGTTTGTGTGCAGACTCAGTGGCAGAGGCGCAATGAAAAGAACAATGCTGTTTGCTATACTTTTTCCTCAATGAGGTTGTCTTGACACCTCTCTTCTTTGTGCGCAGACATCCCACGTGGGGCCTAGAGAGACGCGGCCATTAGAAAACCCAACGCCCTTCGGAATTTTACGTGGATCCAGTTGGCTACTTCGAGTCGTGACTAAACCATCGTCTAATGGAGCTTTCCGAATGGTTTTGGAGGTTTTCTGGCGTCAAGCCGCTTTCAGTTCTACAAAAGCAATAAATTCCGCCTCTCTCTCTTCATCGGACTCTTTTGTCGAAATAGCGCGACACTATGGAAATTGTTCCTTCCAGAAATATCAGCGGTTTCATCTGCTAGTAAGCTTTACGTGCACGCTTCCTTTACCTTATATATAGTACCACATAGAGAAATTATTTTATTCTGAATCTGAACTGGATTGGTATGTGGCATTTTTTCTTCCCCTTTTTCAAAATGGCTTTTGCGCTAACTCGGACTGATCTCCATTGGACTAGCTCTTCATTTCGTAGCTAGGGTCACGATTTTGGCAACACTCACCTTTCAATCCATGATGTTAACCCCCGAAGTGGTATCACGAGACAAGAAAATACACACATGAAATTTCATTGAGATCGATGCACATCTCTTTTTTTTTTATTGTTACTTCCTTATGATTTCTTTGAATGCTGGTTAATTGGCGTTGTCCATCGGCCAAAGTCCTTTAGAAAAAACAATCTTAATGCTCGTTCAACAGCTAGTACTCTAGATACCCCAACATTTTCCTAATTATAAAAATCAAGCCTATGCAAGATTATACTCATTAAAAAGTAAATTTTTGAAAGACAAAGAATGTTTTGCACAGTATAGTGATAATATGGAAGAAATGTTAAAGCTTAATTTTGCAGAAAAGGTGGAAAAACTTGAACTTTTAAACTCCGAAAGATTTTATTTGACGCATCACAGTGTAGTTCACCCACAAAAGAAAAACTTGAGAGTAGTGTTTAAAACAGCTTTACCATATAAAGGTATTTCTTTAAACAATAGTTTACTTACAGACCCAGATTATATTTATAACCTACAAGGCATGCTTTTAAGATTTAGACGAGAAATACAAGAAATTATCTCTTTCTATCATGACAGAAGTTATTATAGTGAAGACTATTTTATAAATACGATATAATGTCTATCGATTATAATATAGAGCGTATCTAATCACTAAGTACGTTTATTATGATTTTCTCACAAGGATAAATTAAATTAAAACTCCAGAAGGAATTAGATTAAAGTCACAATAATTTAAAAGTATAGTGAGCTATTCCTCTATGCAAATTATGTTTTTGAAACAATACTAGCAAAGATAAAAAAATAGCAGAAAAAATTTAGTGATTTAACATAAAACTCAACCCATACTATAGATTTTTATTTGATGACTATGTTTTGAAAATTATCGTCAAATGCCGAGACTCGATTTCAAAACCGTATAAAGAAATAATTAAAAATATAAGTTGGCAAAATAACAAGCTTTAAGTAGCAATATATATACAAAGAATAATTTATTAGATAAATATTGACATAATCATGTTCTAATGTATAGTTATAACACATTTTAAAGAAATTACAATTATCCTTGGATAAACTACATTCACAAAAAGTATTAGGTATTTAAGTTGGGACCCCAGAAATGTGATTTTATAAAGGTAGAGTCAGAATAAACAGGCATAAGAGATTAAACCAAAAGAGGAATTCTGGCTGCATATTGCGCCAAATTTATATTGAGAGCCAGCTGGGACTATTTCGAGCACAAAGTTCGGTATCTAGTAAGGAAGACAAGAGGAGGAAAGTTTTCAACGAATTTGTGAATTCCAAAATATATTATCTCTCGCGGATACGTAGGGAAACAAAGTCCGGCGAGTTGATACACGATATAAATACTTCCGAAGAGACGAAGTATCACATAAATGAGCTAAAGCCATGTTCACATAAAATATCACAATATAGGATTCAGAGATTCTCAGAGACATCCACACATCAACATTGAGGTTAAGAGTAAATAATAAACGTTAACTCCTTCGAATCCACCGTAAGCCACCGCAACATACCTTCTCTACAGACTCTGTCCGTATTCACAAAGTAGCATATTACTCGTTACGCAGTAGCTGATACTCATAAAGGATATTATATAGAAAAGAATAAATAAAAGAATAATCTATTATAGAGTATCATGACGGAGTCGTAAACGTAATGCGATTAGCCTATCATAAATCATAGATATTGTACCATTAATTTGAAAAATGCTATGTATCAGTCTAACCATCCACTATAAATAAATAGTACAGTCTAGGCGTACAGTCAAAATAGAATAGCGCTGACATCGACATCTTGCAAATTATATTACAAGACACGAGGATTAGCATACCTAGAAGATCACAGATAACTAGAATCTTTTTGCAGTAAAATAGTGAATGGAGTTGTTATATGGGCGTAAAGATTACTATATCAAAGAAATTATAAAATTAAGAGAGTACTCTCTAAAAAGCACTGGATATCCTACAGTTACTAATGTGTGTCCCTATACACACAACATAGAACATAATAAGAAGTCCAAGTAGGCAAGTTAACAATTTAAATAAGTACTGAAAGGGCAGCCCAGTCTGAATATTACGCCATATGACACAGAGCAGAGATCGATCATATACTTCGCATTCACTCCATTGAATTTTGGTACACCAGAGTAAAGTTCACCGCAGATTCACCACGTTCCATACATTTCTTTTATCTGAAAGTAAAACGAGACAAAGCTCCATTGGACACAAAAATAGCATAAAATATAGAAATCAATGAATTAGTGAATAATCATAAAATATAGGAATAAATAAATTTATAAAAAAATAAAATAATATAAAATGCAAAGTAAATCTAAAGTATATAAACAAAATTAAAACATAATAGAACGATAATGAGACAACAGACTAAAGACAGATATAACATTTACTTGAGATTATCTAGAACTAATCATGAATTAATAGTAACAAGCTTCAGAGTAACTGCATGACTTGTACAGATGAAAGAAATAAGTTTGAAGAATGGTAAAAGTCTTAATTAAAATCCTTTGACAATCAACGAAAGAGATCCAAAAAAATAAACATGAAAAAAGCCATATACACAAAGAGAATTTACACATGAGTATATAAGATTCCATATAATATAAAATAATACAAAATATATAAAAGACTAAACATTTTTATATAAAAAAGACACATATTTAATAAGCATAACGATCAAACCATCCTTAAGATGATATTGAAGGAGAATTTATAAGAGTATATGTATGGAGGAATATAAAAACCTAATGATGTATTTCTAAATGTAATTTCAACCTCCAATTATTTTGCCAAATAATAACTTGAAATCTTTATAAAATAAGACATAATACCATAAGAAATTAATAGGAATATATTGGGAAAAACATAAACACAGAGTTGTAAATGCTTTGAGAAATATAAAGTATCTAATAATCGAACTCGTGACTTTCACTATTGGAATACGATGAGTTAACACATACGCTACGCTTAGTAGATTATTTTAGAACACAGCATACGTCACTGAATAACAAAGTACACCACCAACAGTTGATGGATAATAGATTTGGCCCAAAGATATTAAGATTAGATATTGTTACATGACCACCCTTCACAAAATTGAATAGATGCCATGGTCACATTTATAGTTATATAAAGAGGAATAGGGAAGAAATAGAAAAAATATAGGATAATATTTCTCTCCTGTTAAAGTAGTAGAGGCAATACATTAGAAATGTTGATTATACATTAAGAGTATGCGAGCTTTTTTTAGTCCAATAATTGCTAGTACTTCAACGTAAGATATTTATCAGCCGCAGAGTAATAGGATGAATATTAGATTATCCAGATCAATTAATGGAAACTAAATTTGTAAAAGTAGTAGTAGTAGAAGGGATACAAAATTAAAAAAATTGTAATAATACGAAGTAAATATCCAAATATATTTTGAGCATAAAAGAAAATACAATGGATTATCAACAACCACCTCATCATTACTTATCTCAATTAAAAAAGGGGTCATTTTGAAGACGATCTATTAGAATCTGAGTAAGAGAACACATATTGCAAGCTTCTACATCTTAGAAACATACGCAGAGAAGGAGGTCGAGACACAGAGTTGACCTATAGCTTGAAGGCACTGTGGTATATTGTATGAAAGAGTAAGTAGCAATATTATATAAAATAAATACAGATTATTAAGCCAAAATTAGAAGTTACCAAATGATTATAGAAAACTTAGAAGTCTTTAACTACCAAATCTATCTACATTAACCTTAAAGGAAATATACTAACATATTACCCCTTATCCATAAGATTCAATTTCAAGATAAAATTGGATGTTAAAGCTCAGAAAGCACGTTCAGTATCTTGCTGACATATTTTGGAAAATATGGATTAAAGAATATGTGCCTTTATTGCAGAAATACAGAAAAGAAATAAATGGATAGCAGAAAGAGCATCACACAAAGAAGGAGATTTAGCTCTTTTAATAGTATGACTTTAAACCAGAAATAATATATAGATGTAAAGATAGAATTATTAAGGATAAATTTAAAAACTTCAGAGAGAATGCATGTAAAAAGATTATAAGCCGAATGTAGAAGCAGATAAAGATGATGAACTAAAGACAATAGAGAGATATAGGGTTATTTTAACTCTTGAAAAGCAACACAAAAGCACTCATTGATCCTCATAGTTCACCGTCTTTAAACACTTTCCATTATCAAAGACAAAATTGGTCATTAGGTTAGAAAGATTATACACGTAAGCGGAAAGCAAAGAATGATAAATAGAATACTTAATTTCTCTACAATAAAGGAAATATATTCAGTACTTGTTGGGATGAAGACAAGAAAATATTAACTTATAAAACTACTTAAGATAAAGAGAAAAAAAGATTTAAATGACAGAGAGATATAATACACCAACACTCATACTGTATGAACACCAACTGTGGAGTTACTAAAATTTATCAAAGTGTTACAATAGTAAAAGAAAGAGGCAAAAATGATTGCAAGCACAGAAAGATTTGCTGACAAATATATCAAACAATATTATAAAGTAGGTCATAATATATATTGAGTATATATATAGGCAGGTGAATAATAGAGAAATAATTATGTTGCAATAATATTAATAAGTAATAAAATGAAAATTATGGTAGATCTCCAACATATAAGCTATTGCAGTGAAACATCATAGCGACTCAGAACTGACTAGAGAGCGAGGGCGCCACAGAAGGCCGACAGAGAGAATGCACTCGAGGATATATATCAGAAATGATAGAGTAACTTCAAGCATAGCACAAAGGAAGACTATAGAAATAAAAATAAGAACATCATGCTAATCAAATCAAAGTGAATTATCAACAATATAGAACTAAAGAATATTTTATAAGTAAAGGATAAATTAGAAATCATTCAATTGCAAAATATTCCTATAAGTTAAGAAGGCTAAAGCAAGTATATAACTTCTTAGAAACATAAATTTAAAACATAACCCAAAGCAAGAATTCAAAAGAAAGAAATTTAATTAATATGAAATTATTAGCCATCTGTTATGCATGAGTTGTTATACCGTAATTCTTCAAAGGCAATCTTAATAGTCTAACTACCTATACCACCCTAATGCTCACTTATTTTTCCTGAAATCCAAGTTCTTCAGTAATTAGAAAAGTAATTGAGTTATTATTTTTTTATATAGTTTGTGGCTAAATGTTGGTAATGGATTTTGTAAAGTAAGTACCATACAATAATTTATATCAAATCAAAACAAATGATAAAATAAAATAAAAAATCCATCAAATATAATTATTTTTATTAAATTTAGAACATATTTTTAACATAGTTAATTACATTATTAATGAATATTAATTATAATATTGAATATAATAAATACGAATCAAGAGCTTAAAATATTTCGTAATGAATATATTTTACGGTTCAATTATATTAGTATTTAGTATTTGTACTGTCAAATTAAATATCAGTTTATGTACTTTTGATTCTAAATTTATTTAACAGAAACTCCTTAGCTCATAATATTTCGATATCATGAAGAACACTAAAAAAGATGATGAGCTTACCGAACTGCGTTAACAACCATTCTGCTGAGAATATTTTGATGTATCCACCATCACACCAACCACGCGAGCGACAGAACCCTTTTGGAGGAACTGTGTAAATAGCTATGAGTAGTCCTTAATATATTCATATAGATCAAGCTTTCTTTGGGGACCTCGTACTATTCAAGGTCGGCTATTGAACTGTGCTGTAGAAGCTTAAAAAAGTTAGTATTCTGTCGGTCGACACTCACCACAAGTATGGCTTTATTAAAATCCCCTGTCAATATTCATAATGTATACGTTAAAAAGTTTAAACTTATATTCTATTAGTTTATAATTTGATTTTCTTGTGTCACGAGACACTTTTATGTATAAATACTACACACACACACAGCTTTTCGACTATCACATTATCATAATAATTTCAATATACTAGCACAAATAGAATGGAAATTTATTGAAAATAAGTTTATGAATAAATGGACGTATGTTGGAATTGTTGCTAACCTAACTGTCTAATATACGGTGAAACTAACTACTATTAGCACCGTGTGAACAACAATCAATCCGATAATATACCAAAATCAGACTATATATAGAAATATTCATTTTCAACCAATAATTTTATTATTCCTTCACCTTAATAATTGGTATATTAGTATATATATTAAATATTTACCAATATTACTTTATATTTAATTTATATTAGCAATAAACACAAAAAAAAAAAAAACTATAAAATATAAAAAATAACTAAATTAAAAATATTATATTAATACATATTAATATATGTGCTAATATACTATTCTTCAATTCACAAGATTATAATAACTACGATGGTTATTATATTAACAGTTATATTAGAAATAATTTCACTCGGCATAATACAATTTAATAAAAATATATTATATAATAGAATTATATATATATATATTATATTTAAGCAAAATATATATTATTACAGAGTTACTATATATATATATAACTAATAATATAATAATGTATAATATTCACAGCACTCGAACACAAATTAAATGTAAATAAAATTAAAAAAAATAATAACCAAAGTAACAAAAAAAAAATCGAGAAAAATACTTAAACCCAAGTAGACTATATTATGTGATTGTCTTTCAAAACTGTTAATTCGTTAAGGTATCTTACTTGAGATATCTCTACATTTTATGAGAGCTTTTTTCATTTAACATATTAATTTTATTAGAGCTGGCGTCTTATTATAAAAGACATCGTAAGGGAGTTGACGAAAAATAAAAACTTCAAATTTTTTTTTTAAAACTGGTCTTTATTATTTAATATCTCCTACCAAACTACCAAGGAAAAATAAAATAAAGCTATAAGAAGCAAAATAGTAATTTTTTTTTGTTTTACGTTATATATTTAGTGTTATATTACTTCAAAATATATAATAATATATATTATAATTATATATATTATATATATAATATTATTATAATATAATATCAATAACGATCCTATTTTATTCGCTATGCTATGTTTTTATAAATATTAAGGATATATCTACTCACGAACTTATAGATATTGGATGGTATAATAGCGATATAATAAATTACAACTTTTTATATTTTTTTTTAAATCGAATTGACATTACTAAGTTCGATTAACAATTCTGCAATTAAAAAGTACTTGATAAACTCTCTTAATGAAATAGAATCTAATCAATATTACTTTCTAAATATCAATTAATCTGATCAGTAGATTATCCACAGATAACGACTATAGCAAATATATATATAAAACCTATAATATATATTAATAATATTTATATTAGTGTATAAATTGATTGTGAATAAGTACTTTATTATTTATTATATATCTTATTAACTATCGAATTTGAGTAACTGCAATAAGACTAAATGACAGTATAAATAATACAATAAATAATGAGTCACTTAAAAAATAAATAAATGTAATTAGTTAATCCATTAAATTTGGACCAATAACAAATCGATAAATAAACGTATCAATTGCCTGCCTTATCTATATGAATATGTGAGTCTACTCACTCTACTCTCAACTCTATACTTAATCATATTATATATTTATATTAATCTCTCTCTCTATATATATTCTCTCTCCTCTCTTCATATCTATATCTATATAATATAATATATTATATATATAATCTCACTAATTCATATATATATATATTATTACTCAATACTTATCTCTTCGTACTATATAATTATATAATATATATATTAATAATAATATATCTATTATTTATATAATATATAATACTATATATATTATAGAATAATATATTATATAAAATATATATTATATATATATTAATATATATATATACTATATAATAATATATATAATAATATTATATATAATATATATATTATATATAGTATATATTATATATATATATTAAATATATATATAATAAATAATATATATAATATATAGCATAAAGTATAATAGTATATATATATGATATAATTAATAATAATGATAATATATAATATATATAGTACTATATATATATATATAAGTATATATATATATTATAATATATAATTAATATAATATTATATATATATATATAATATATAAATATAGTAAAATAATAAACCTGTTTTACTTATACTTTAGAATAGATAATATTTAGTATATATATCCACTTTCTATGTAGTACCTGTCTACTAATACGATATACTGTACAGTATCAGCCTAGGTCTTATAAACAAAGTGATTATAATATAGAAATATATAATATTATATATATATATAGATATATAATAATATACTATATATATATAATATATTAATATATATATTTATATAAGTATATCAAACTTACAGATTATTTGACACATATATATATTCACACATGTTATGTCTCGCACCTATAAATATTATACCATAATATAATATACGGTATTATATATATAGATATATATATATATAATAAAAAAATTAAAGACATCAGTAATCTCCCCCCCGAATTACGAATTAAAACTGGACTTTATAGTCTCGGACTCACATAATATACATAAAGTATATATAAGTGATAAAAGTAACATACAATATTATGAATCAAATCTAGCCAATACTCGAAATTGAACCTTAATTTATATATAAAAAATACTCCATAATTGCTTATAAAGAATAAACCATAACTAGAGCAACATATATATATAAAATAGACTAAAGTATTTTATGAATTTCTTTATTATTTTTCTCGCTATATATTATATTGTTATCATATTATATTTTAAAGATCATATCATACGAAAAGATAATTTGTCTTATTTATTAGAGCCTGCTAAAACGGGAGGGGAGGTAGAGCTAACCTTCTAATAATTATATTATTAAAATAGAAATATTATTAGAAATATAAATAATCGAGTACATGATAGAATATTGCAGTTGGAAAAATGAATATCCTATTATTGTATATTATTACATTATAATATATGATAATTTGATATATTTAATAGTACTAAAAATGTTTATAAATATAATAATAAAAACCCTCAACTATCAATAGAATCTAACTTATAACTGAGACATAAAATAATTTCATATTATCTATCAACATCACTATATGCCTGGCATTTTTAAATTGGAGGGGCTGGCATATTGCACAACCATAAAAATTAACACATTAATATAGATTAATATAATATTAATATATATTAGTAGTATATAATATATATATATAGTATAAGGCCATTAAAATAATCATCATAATTTTCAAGCAATAATATGTAAGAAGTATTATCATGGTCTTCATAGATTTGTGAACCGTGAGCTCTTCGATCTTAAGTTATCTGATCACTTACCTCGTAACGTGTATTATTATGTAATACTAAATAAAATATATTTTAATTATGAAAATATTTGTAATTTTATTTTGTGATATATGAAAACTATGAAATAAGTAAAATTTAAATATTTAATGATAAATTTTATATTATTAATTTTTAAATAAAAGAGAGATGTGGGATATTTAAGGTTAAATGTAGTAGGTAGAATCAACTTGATATCACCTTTTGTAATGTTAAAAATTAGGAAGATTTATTATTATATTGACATAAGTATATCACTATGAGTATTGAGCGTTTGGAGTATATGAGGAGGATCGAAAGTACT
Source organism: Trachelipus rathkii (assembly GCA_015478945.1). Taxonomy (NCBI): domain Eukaryota; kingdom Metazoa; phylum Arthropoda; class Malacostraca; order Isopoda; family Trachelipodidae; genus Trachelipus; species Trachelipus rathkii. Next base: position 27,376 of record JABUQX010056604.1, read on the forward strand.
ACTGTAGGATGGGCCCCATATCAATATATGAGAGTATGTTTGAATGTTAATAGTAGATATGATGAATGAGGATATCATTATGTGATGAGTAAAGCGGAGTATTGAGAAAGATCATAAGAAGATCATGTTTATGTAGTTGAGAGTAGATACTTATCTTTTGAAATCATTTTGTTGATCACGCCTATGTATAGTGCAGGTATATTGCATAGGAGATAGCATGGATTTTGTAAATATTAGCATATTGTGGATGTTATTTGTATAATTAATGGTGGTTTGAGATAATTCATATTAAGACGCGGAAGTTATAGATGAGGAGGTTATAGTCTAAAGTTGTTAGATATAAGTTACCGTATTTATAAGGATTCGATGAGTGATATATAATATAGATATGTAGCTCAAGACCATAAATTAATGAGATAATAATATATTATAAGAGTATTAAAATATTAGTGATGAGTGAGTATGTATGAAAATTTATTATTTTTGCTTATATTTTAAAGTAGATATCTTTTATGAATGTGATAGGTAAGATAAGGCAATATCATTTCGTACAATTGCCTTAAATGTATTTTAGATTTCTATATTATGAGTAGAAGAGAAGAGGGAAACAGATGACGTAGATAATAGAGCTTACTATTTAGAAGAGAGCGGATAAGAACACCTAAGATTTAATGGTTATGATGAGTAAGTGTGTGGAGTACCAATTAGTATTAAGAAGTGAGGTATTGAAGGAAAAGTAAGTTTGCGTAAAATCACGCTAAAGAGTATGGTCAGGTAACTAATTATTACAGAAGGAGGGTAATACTAAGAAATAGGTAGGTAAGGTATTAGAGTAGGATCCATGAGTGAAAATTAATTAGGGTAGGATGGATATGAATGTAGAGTCAAGTATAGAAGTGGTATGAGTGGTTAAGGGAGTGCGAGATAAAAATAACAATCACCATAGCGAAGCGCAGTGGTGTTGGAAAGAAGGGAGTGTTAAATATATGTGAAAAAGTTATTCAAATAAGTTCCATGAATATTGATTGCTAATTATTAGGGGAACTTATGACACCTTTTTCATACTTATAACCACCCTCTACTTTATCCAACACCAACGACTTTCGCACTATAATTGGTATTAATAGAATATATTTTATATCTCACACTCCTTAACCACCAAATCACACCAACTACTCATAAGCTATATAGACCACACAACTCCATCAACCCAAGAATAAATATAAATATCATATCACAATAGATACTCTACTACATCAAACCTAACACCTCTACCTCCTAGATACCCTCCTCTCTTGGCATAAATGTCTTCCATATTCTTTAGCGTTTACCGCAAACCTACTTTCAACCTTACTTTACATACATTGGTACTCACACATACACACTCCAACACATAAAAATCTGGTTTCTACCCTAGAGCTCTCTACCTTAAGTAGACTCTTTACGCATCTGTATATCCTACTCTATCACTCTTCTACTACAAAATGAAAATCATAATCCACTATAATATTCAAATCACTATTCAAAGAAACTCTCGTATCCTACCTACACAATCAAAAGATCAACTAAAATAAAGCAAAAAATAATAAATCTTAACAAATTGAAATAACACCATTTATTAATACACACACTCTTCACTATTTACACCATTCTTACGTACCACTGAGCAAAATCCTTTAAGGCATTTTACGCTCAAACATAAGTCATAACCTCCTCTAACTCCGCGTCTACTAAGAAAAGAACTCTTCCAAACTTTACCCACGCATATATATACAAAAAATAACATCTCACAATGCAAATACAAAATCCCAAATGAGCTTAATCAATATGCCCTACACCTTTACATAGGCGAAACAAACTGAACTTCAAAAGAATATCTCACTCACTAGCCTCTAAGAGCAGACCATAACTTCTATGACTCTCAAAAACTCCTGAGTGGCTCTTATACCCAACAGCATAGATCACCATATATCATATACTATAACAATGCAACATCATAAAATACACATGCGCCTCCATACTCAACATGAACTCGATCGCTCACACACACACGATAAGCAACACTCCACTAGAATTCTATATCATTAATAGAATCAATAATCAATCTAAACTATCAACATAGCAAAAAAATATGAGCGTGAGATTAGAATGGTGATTAATGCACGCTAACAAACTCACTCTTAACCACACTATAATCTATACATCAATCTACCATCCCACATTGCAATTGCTTAAATAGCATTATATACTGTAACAACAAATAGTGTAAATTTGAGAGAAGTAAGTTTTTTTCAAGGAAACAATTACATAATTTACAAATTAGAGAATATTAAATCAATTGTAAGAACTTCTAAAAATGGGTTTGAAAGACATGCGAGAGACGCGATCCACGATAATTAACGATTAGCTGCCTAAGCTCACGCATTTCTCTCCACTCACAACTAAATACATAGACACACTGAACCAGTAGTCTATAATGCCTAATCTTCTAAACTCACATATCTACTTAAAGATTTTATTGATATTAATATTTACACCGAGCCTACATCTACCGTTAGAGACTACCACATAACCTCTGCGCGAAAAAATGCCTTTGCAGCCACCATCACACTCATATTTGATAATAAGGCCCTATCTATAACAATATGATCGTTATAAATATATTCTCTTTTGTAATACTAATAAAATAATTAAATATTACGTAATATTATTATATCGAGTCACCGATATATCAAGTACAATTTACATAGGTTTAATTATAAATTTATCAGAGTATCTCTCTCTCTTACAGTATTTTATATTATTATTATTTTTATTTATTTATTTATTTTTTTTATGGGAGGGAGAGATTGTGCCTAATAGTGAATAAATAGCAGAATAATAGCAAGATTAGAACTATTGAAATATACACATCATACAGCACACAAATGTGATACAAAGTTTAAAACTATAAATTACCAAACATTAATTATAAATTAGAATTGTTTTAATAAACCTTATACTATATTAACATTATAACATAATAAGACTCGGCTTCAAGTTGGAAAGTCCTCTATCCATACAAAGTTAGAATTCCTTGGCCAACAATGGCAATTTCCTCATTATAAATCAATAATAAATTCTTTTATACGCGCCATAGAGACGTCATAGAATGAAAACATATGGTATATAAGATTATATATATGATGTCAATATTACTCCAGCTAATAAGTGATATGCAAATGAAAACTAGAGACGTATATTCACACACACTCTGCGAACAGAAAATTCATAATAATCTTCATTATCTGGTCTAACCAGTTCCTCAGACTAAGGTAATCTAGAAGGATCGCAAAACATTTATATTCAAATAGATATAATGATGAATCAAACAGTTTGTAATCCATATTGCAATTCTCACAAGACATCCTAAAGGTCGTTGTATGAGAATAATGAGACATAACCTCTTGTTCATCTGAATCTCACTGCGACAAAAACGATATCAAGAGAAGGCTCTTAATGTCACCCAAGCCAATGTCAATTTTCCTCGTAATATGATATAATCATTAATTATAAATAGATATCAATAATAAACTAACCGCATGTCATCATCGAAGTTAAATCCTTAGAACACATATAATAACCGCAAAATTTGGTACCCACCTACAGCATACCTCTGATATAGTCCAAGGACGTTATATCTACACATTTAAGAAGTACGTCTTCACTCCTGATATACATTAATCACTTCATATTATAGTATCGATTTCACACAAGCCTCACGCTTTCAAGATAATATAGAAAAAGAAGTCAGATCAGGAAATGACCAGTGCCCTATATATTATTCTCTACCAACACTCAAATTCGTCCACGCTCATTTACCTAACAACTACAATTTTGTAATTAAGAAAAAGTGCCCGTATAATCACCTCTTCTATCATGTCCAAAATCCATCCATAACCATCAACAAACGTTCCGCCGAGACCACACCATCAATAAGATCACTCTACGAGCATAAAGTTTTAAATCATTTTATTATTATTATATCCATTATAATACCAAACATACCTATTAAAATCTCACTTCCCTATTATTATGAGGGATATATATTATTATAATTATATATATAAACTATATTTATAAATATTAAACGCTTATTTAAACATTATTATTATATTTATGAATATTATTAATAATATATTATAATAATTTATATTTAATTTTATTTATATATAATAATTATATATTTTTAATATTGATTATTATTAATAATCATTTAATATTAATTGGTAATTATATAATTAATTTATATAAATTAAAAATTAATATATTATATCATTATATATTAAATATTATATCATTAATATATATTATTTTATTACTATTATATTATATTAGTATTACTTAATAATTATATATTAAAAATATTATATATATATTATATTAATTAATTATATATATAATTAAAATATAATATATATTAATTTAATAATATAATTATATATAACCTATATTGCAATCTCACAATTATAATTATGTGATAAATAATACATCCCTATAGAACCATACTCACTGCGTTCTTCCTCCAAGAAATATCTTCTCATATACTTGAGCATTGTATAATATCTAAATCGACTTACGATACTCTAACCCTCCCCCCCCATACTATATAATATATATATCTATTATATGTATATATATTATGCACATTAGTTTTTTATTACATATATTATATTATAATATCCTACCTAATATTACAAGAACTTCCTTTACAACTAGCTCTGCACTTTCTTTGATTGATACAACATTACAGTTGGCACAAATAAATTTATAAATATCACTCGGTTTCCTGATTATTAATTACTCTCTTGATTACTCTATGTACAGTATTATTTGGAAATGATATTATTGGGTTCATGTGGTTAGGGTAATATACGACCTATACTATCCTTCCCACCTTAATATGTATCACATTTCTTCGGATATGACATCATACATAGGCATAAGATCACTATACTTATTCTCGTTCCCATAAATTACGGTATTACCTATATAGTATAATATAAAAGTTCATATTATAACTTTTATACAATGCATTAAATTTATTATTACAGTCAGTATTTCTATTCTAAACATAATTTATACTTCCCGAAAATATTCATATAATGGCGTTCTGATTATATAAATATATTATTATTAATAATTATATAGTATACAAATATACAAATATATATATATATTATCTAATATTAAATAATATTATTATGCCTAACCTAATAACCTATAAGACTTTCATCCCTATAAAATCAATTCATTTATAAATTATAAATATTAAACCTCTTTATATATATAAATATAATCATTAAAAATTTAAAATATTACCATATATATATCTCTGTATAATAGTAACATATTATATAAAAAAAAATCGTAGTCAGATAAATAATTTTCTTATCGTCGATACTAGGAAAATCACATTATCATCTATACCCTCGTCCCTGAGATATTCGAAAACATCACCTATAATATATATATATACCCTTTACAAATAATATACCTATATATATTATACCTCGAGTGAGAATTATGAAATACCACACTATAAATATGTTATATTATATTCTTATATTATATCATTGGTAAATCTTATAATTGAGTTTTATAGTTGCATTCATTTATTATTGTTTTGAAAATTTTTATTGGTGATTTATATTTTCTAAAACCAGAAAAAAATTTATCCGATTATCATTTATTAATACATAATTTTTGGAAAATTAATTATTGATGATGTATCATTCTTATATATATATCATAAAATTCCATGTTCTGTTTCTCTTATAATTCATAATTGTTGTTGATGAAAAGACTTATTCGCTAATATAATTTAATTAATATCTTTCTTCATTTCATTTTCATTTATAGCAGAAGAATTTTTTAAGCTATCACGTATTTCGTATTTCAAGTTAACGATTTTTTACATATTGTGAATTATAATATCATTTATATAATAAACTAGTAACGCTAGTTCTTACGTACATCTAAGAGGTAATTTTAATTTTTTGTGACACGCACAACTCGAGCTCGACCTCCGATATATCCGCCGCGCACCTAATCGTCCTGCGTAGCCGAGTACGAGGACCCCCCATTGAGAACTCGACTGATCTAATTGGAACAATTAACTATAAAGACATTATCGAAATATATCAATATCACCCTAGATAATATATCACTCCAAAAATATAAAAGTTTCGGAATGCTTATTAATATATTACTATATCAATATATTAGTATTAGAACCACATTAAAAAATATTGTAAGAGTCACTTTCATTCATCCTTCAAATGATGATGGAAACTTTCGGAATCCTAATGATAACAGATGAATAAGATATTTTTGTGGATAGTTATATTCCAAACATATACTCCGCGCATTCTCACTACAATTTCAATTCCTAATCTCATTCCCTCCTTGACCCGTCGGAGTCCCTGATAACTACAATTGGGGAGTGCTAAATACCGCGCGTGTTCCCTCTCTCAATCGTAGCAAATAAAGTCCGAGTGATATAAATGAATATTATCGTACATAATTGACTGAATTAACTCACACGAAATTATTCTTACTTCTGCTACTATATAATAGAGATCCTCAGACAATCATCTTCTATCGGTAATAGAAATGCCAGAAACTGAGTTCCAAATGTGTCTGACATTCCGCGAATTATAGTCTGACGGTTTATGACCTAATAAAATAAGCTGCTTAATTTCAGAGAATCTCCACCTTGCGCATGATGTCTTAGTTATGTACAATAACGTGGTGCTTGGTGCAGAATGAGACTTCGTCTAATGTTGATAGATCCCTTGTCGTCAGGGTTGATATATAGTCATCTCTCTCAGATAGGTCAATTGTGGAATATAAGCAAACACTCTTATCTCACCCGTACCCAGGATTTATAATATATATATAATATATTAATATATATATATAATATATATAATAGATATATATATATTATATATATATATATATTATAATATATATATATATAGAATAATATAATAATATAATATAGTATATATATATATTATATATATAGAATAATGAGGAGCAGAGAGAGAATAGAGAACCAATTTTAATTTGCTTCTGTATCAAAGTAATTACTAAAGGATGCTTTTAAAAGAAAAACAGTTCTTTTCGGGCATAATTACTCTTTTTTTTATCTAGCAAATAAAATCGTTAAAATTGAATTTTTTTCCATCCAAAAGCACCTTTTTTTTACTTCTATACGAAACTTTATTAAAAACCATTTAAATTCTTTAAAAATATTTTACTTAAAAAATTTCAAATTTAATTTTTCAAATATAAACTATTCGATGTAAAACAACCTGCGAAGATGAAGTCTCTCGGATTTAATATAAATAATACTATTATATATATATATAATATAGTAATATATATTAGAATATATAATATATATAATTAGTATATATATTATTATATATATATATATATATATATTATATATAAGTAATATATATATTTAAAATATTAAAAATTTTGAACATAATGTCTACAAGGACTTCAACATTCTCATTCTGTCAGTCGTGCCACAAGTATCGATACTCTTTAGAAAATTATATTTTATATTTGTGAAGTAATTTATGTTTTACACTTAAAATGAATATAAATTGAGAAAGTGAAGACAAATGCAGATGTTTACTTGAAAATCTTATAAAAACAAAAATTTCAGTGTTTTATAAATTCGGTGAAAAAGAGAAAGATTTATAAAACGTGTAGGCCTGTTCCAACCTTGGAATAACTTTGGAAGCAAAATCATTTGTTCGCAAATTCAATGTAAGTTAGTACGGCGGGAAATCACTTTGGCTTAACTTGATCTTTCAAATGAAGAAATTGTTGTTGCTGGCCGTATATACTATTTAATAATGAATTAGAAACGTGGAACTCAAGCGAATTTAACTATTTGAATTATAACAAATATAATAGATCTATTTAATCAAGAAATAGATTAAAAAATAGAATAAAATATAATAACGTAAGTATATATATATATAGATTATAGTATATATATATAAATAATATATATTATATTATATATAGTATATAATAGATATCTGTATAGTATATAATATACTATATATATAATATATATATATATACTATATAACTATATATTATGTATATTATATAGGCCTATTATATTATATATATAATATATTATATATATATAATATATATATAATATAGTTATTATATATAGTATATAGTATATATTAGTCCTATATATATATGATAATATATATATATGTATTATATACTATATATATATATATATATATTATATATATATACTATATATATATATATATATATATTAGTTATTATATTTAATGTGTAATTTATATTAAAAAATATCTAATAATATTATATATATTAGCCTAATATATATATAATATCTATAATATAACTATATGATATATATATATATTACTATATATATATATATATACTATATATATATAAAATTATATTATTTTTTTTAAATAATAAAAAAATAATTAGTTAAATATATATATATATATATAATATTAATATATATATAATATATATATATATATATATATAATAAGTATATATTATATATATATATATATATATAATATATATATATAGTATTAGGCCTATATATAGTATATTAAGTATATATAATAAATATATATAAATATATAAGTAATGATATATAATATATATATATATCTATATATATATATAATATATATAATATATATATATAATATATATATATATATATAATATATAAATAATTAGTATTATAGATATATAATAAATATATATATATAATATATATATATATATATATATAATATATATATAATATATATATATATATATATATATATATCTATATATATATAATATATAACTATATAATATATTAGTATATTATTATATAGATATATTTATTATATTATAGTATATAATATTATATATAGCTAGAATTGCCTTCGAATTGCTTCTCCAATGACCCTAAATCCAGATGGCACGTAAAAAAAACAAATTAAAAAAGATCATTGATTTTTATAAAGAAATCATGATTTTTTTGATTTTATGATTTTTGATTTTTTGATTTTTTTATATTTTTTATATTTTTTTTATTTTTTGTATATTAAGTAATTTAACTTTCAATATAACATAAAAATTAAAAATAAAACTATATATATTATGAAGTTTTAAATATATATTTTTTCAATTTTCAACTAAACTATTGGCATGTAACCCGTAAGTCTGGTAACATCTTTACCAACCAGTAATCATCTGTTCCATTGTAAGTACCATTGAAACCAGAGCTAGGGCCTAGGGTTAAAAATTGAAAATTAATGCCAGATGCAGACTAATATATATTATTGGTTTTGTATAGATGTCATATAAATACATATGTTAGCAGTATTTTGACATATCTGTCTACATATTTTAGCAGCCCTTCACAAAAAAGACATAATATATGCTGAATGAGGGTTGCAAATGTAAATGCACGAGGAGGTAGATTTTGTCTTTGAGGATAAGAAAATAGGCCGTTAAGTTTTCTAGGATAGGTCCCATGCGCTTCTAAATATATTCTTATTAATTATTTATTATTTGTTTTGACTGGAACATTCTAGAGGGACAATGACGAAGCTTTTTAAATTATTAATTTTATTGTTGACTGGGACAGTCAAATAGGACCATATTTTAATTTCAAGTATTTTCTTATTTATTTTGATGACTGGGACATTCCTAGAGGGTCCAATGCGGCTTCTTATTATTAGTTTAAAATTAATTATTAGTGGTGACGGACAGTCTAATAGCCAGATTTGGCTATGAATGATTATTTCTTATTTATTATTTGAATATTTATTATGCGTTTGACTTGGACATGTTTAAGAGGGGCCTCCATGCGGTTTCCTTAACTATTATTTTTATTTGTGGACTGGAGCGACAGCTAATATAAGGACCAGCGGCTCTTATAGTTATATCCTTATTATTATGAGTTGAATGGGACATTCTAAGGCGTCAATGCGGATTCTAATTATTAATTTTTAATTATTATATTCATTAGTGCTAAGAAATTATAATGGGCCAATGCGCTCTTCTAGTATTATTCCTTTTACTTATTATTATGGATTGAACTAGGACAGTCTAATACTATATGACAGATTATTAAATTAATTTTTGTTGGTAACAGTAGATTGATCAGGGTTCATGATATTATTCTATTATTAATGGTGACTGACATTCCCAGAGTAAATGCAGCTTCTTCTTAATTATTTAAATCAGAATAATTAAGAAGCCGCATCAGCCCCTCTAGAATGTCCAGTCAACCCATAGTTAATAAGAATAATCCTTAAGAAAGCCGCATGGTACCTATTTAG